>CAHIKZ030004942.1:2017500-2237500 GCA_903632075.3 Acanthosepion pharaonis
TAGCTTGATTTACTATCCTGACCAATGATTGGCTATTGATTTCCAAACAATCAATAAAATCTGGACTGGCCATTTTAAATTGTAATGATCATGTGACCAGAGAGACTACTTAACTTGATTTGGACATTTGACATTGTCTCAGGAAGAATTTAGTTTTTGTTCAATGAATATTCACAAACCTTTGTCAATGTTGACTTGTCTGTCAGAATTGGGTTGCATCTTCAAAACAGAGGACATCACTCCCCAACCCACCAAGTCTGAAACTGGGGTCTAAAAATATTAAGTCAAATATTTTACTATCTCCAGTCCATGATATTTGTGTGTGATGTAGCAGTGTGTACTAATATATATATATATATATATATATATATATATATATATATATATATATGCGTGTGTGTGTATAAATATGTATCTGTAGAGGAACACAATGAATAAAAAAAAGAATGATAAAGTCCCCAGAGGACAAAAATGCTTTGGCTAAGAATAGTTTTTACTCTTGTCTCATTATATATATATATATATATATATATATATATATATATATATAAAGAGATAACCTTGTGGGACAGCTAGAAAATGCAATATTGGAATAAATCTTGTAGCTGGGATAAAAATATATAAGTCTGAAAAGATGATCAACTTGGTTTGTAAATTAGAAGATAGTATTCCAGGAATAATAGTCCACAATGAATGCATTTTGAAAGCTCAGTGTAATTAAATCTGTGATGAACAAGAGAAATGGTGATTTCTGAAGGGAATTAAAATTGTTTTGCTTAATAAAGTAAAATGAAAGCTTTTATTGTTTTTTTTTGCTTTTTTTAGCTATGAAAAGAGTAAACAAAATGCAACAAAAACTAATTTAAAAATGTTACCACAAAATTTCTTAAATTTTCTCTTTACAGCAAAACTTACTTTAGGCATGAACAAGCAAAATTAATTTTGCAGCAGTCCAACAGAATTAATTGTATCTCTGTCAGTCTGTTCAGTGTTACCAGATCTCTTTTCATATTTCGCTTTCCATGGCTATACAGTCTGTTCAGAAATTATCCAGCCATTTTTAATATCTGGAAAATGTCATTGGCAAACTGTTAGAGAAGACCTTACTGTGGTAATAGTGAGACTAGCCATTTTCTTATACACAAACATTTGGCATACATTTGACCAAACAGCATTACTGTTACTTGAAATGTAAAAAACATTTTTCTCTAAAAATAGTTTTTTGAGAAAATAGAATTCTCAAGTTCACTGTTATCACTTTCTCATATTAATGGGGGTTTCCTTCCTAACCTTTGGTTTGAGGCAGTGTAGAAAGTCAACATCTGGATTATATTATTATTTTCTCTTCAAGTTACATGCGCTGACCATCTTAGTTGTTGCAACTATTGAAAACCTTCAAGTGATGATGTAGTTTTCTGTTATTTACTAAAGTTGTTTGTAATTCTATATCACCAGTCTACAAGATCCATCAAATGAAAGTCCTCTTTAAGACCTACTGGTTCATTTGCTTGAATTCATTTTTAATCATTTATCTGAGGAAACAGTTTTATGCAGCTAATACATTAGACATTTCTGAATGAATGAAGAGTCAGTGTCTAGACTGGATGAGGAGGCTATTTAAGAACATGACTCAAGTTCTTAGGTTAATGTTTTAGTTTTGTAGCAACTTATGGTGTTGTATAAAACTATCCCTTGCTCTGCCTATTCTGTTTCCAACTTAACAGATCTACTAAATTAGTTATTATTGATCCATGCATTGATGTATACATGTATAAACAGATACTCTCAATAGGTTTGCTCGTTCAGTACAAAGTGAGCTTTTCTTTTGTGTAATTGTTGCATTCCTCATAAAAATTCATGTGTCCTTTTTCACATCTCAGGAAGTGGCTTTTGGCAAGCATCACATCACATTCTCCCTTCACATAGTCCAAATTTGGCTCCATGCAATTCCTTGCTTTTCCCAAGAAAGATTTCAGACTACAGATGTAATTAAGAAGAATGTGAGAAAGAAGTTAAGAATGATCCTGGAAGAGACTTTTGTAAACTGTTTTAAAACCTTGAAGGAATGATAAAATATATGCGTGAAAGCCCATAGAGATAGACTGGAAGAAGACAAAGGCGCCATTGCCCTAGGTCGGCTGTTTTTCATTGCTATCAGATATCTGGATATTTTCCTGAGTGACCTTGCAAACATTGATTAAAGCAAATTTTATAATTAAATAAGAGTAAAATTTAATAATACCTAAATCCTTTTGAGATTCAAAGATTAGGTATTTTCATTAGTATATGTTTTTCTTTTATTTTTACTTGTAATTTTTGTCATGCTTTCAGATGACCGATTTCAGGGTTAAATAGATCAGCTCTTTCAAAGAGAAAGGCAATAAAAAAGGAAAAATACTTGGCAAAATCTTGTAATAAATCTTTTATTATTTAATTTTAAAATAATTACTTAAGCCAATTAATATTTTAGTGTGAAATAAAATAAAAGTTTAAAAGAAGGAATTTTTTCTTATCAAGATGAGATCATGAGAGTGACATGTAAAATACAGGATACAATTAAAGTTTTTTCTAGAGTAAATTCGTTTGTTGAAATGTACACAATTTAATTAAAATCATATTTATAAATTCATGTCTTAATTTGTGAAAAGCAGAAAATAATGTCAAAAATTTATTCGGAAATTAAAACTTATTCTAATTTTAATATTTTTCAAGTTTTTCTTTGTTGTTACCTGGAAACTGATGGAAAGTAGTACAGTAAAAGAAAACAAAATCTGTTTTTGAAAATCTGGAAAAAATTTGCTTACACTGTTTTCCCAGTTCTCAGTACGACATGTATCTGGATTCCTATTGTCATTTTATGAAATAATTTTATATTATAATCATAATATTAACATTATATCTGTTAACAAATAAAAAGTCTGTATCACAAATCCAATCTCATAAATCCAAAAGGCAAGAAATAGTCAAAAATCAGAATCACAAGTCCAACATGAAAAGTTCAAGAGGCACAAATAAAAAAAAAAATAAAAAAAAATAGGGGTCAAGAGGTTCAACTTACTCATGACCAACAAAAATACAATTTCCTCTCGCCAAGAAAAGCAATGACTTTTATTGAGGAAGTAAATTTTGTAGTTGGTCATGTTAGTCTGGGAGGATAAAAAACAATTACCATATGTGAGGTATACTTAAGGTAGTAATTATCTAGAACTTTTTTTTTCTTTTTTCTGGCAAACCATGCATGGGGCACAAACTCTTTTTTTTTTTTTTTTTGAAGCAGGTGATTTTCCTCTCCACCTCAGTGCCATTTTATTTGACTCTTCATCAATAGTCCTGATTAGAACCATTCCCATTTGCAACTAGGCATTGTTTTGAGTCATTTGCCATTTTTATGCACATGATGGTATAATTTTATATATTTCCTAAAGATATTTATAAATACTTGATTGCATAAAAATATTAAAATAGAAATTTTAAATGCTGAATGAAACTACACCAAAATGTATTTTTTAATGTCTCTCTCTCTCTCTCTCTCTCTCCCCCTCTCTCTCTATATATATATACACATACACACACACTATACATGGGAGTGAATATTACATTATTTTGTCTTGTTTCAGGGTATATCAGATATTAGGCTTTCGATATTGGTATAATATGGTCTATACATCTATTTGCTGAAGAAAAGCTATTATTTCCATTGAAGACACAAATATTTATTCCTGTCTCAACCGTAAGCCCAAGAGCAACTGTTATTGAAAATGACCTCCAATTAGTGGTTAACTGTAGCAAGAAATGTCTTGTAAATTTTAATGGCTTCGAAAGGAAACTGCTCATCAGAAAGAACCATTTTTGACCTCTATCAGTATGGCTGATGCTAACCTCCAGGAGAGCACTTTGTTGGGTCTTCTTGGTCTCACACTTTCCACTGAAGTGGAGTGATTATATTGAATCAATTTGCTATGCTGCTTCAAATGTTGGTTCACTGTGTTACGCCAGATAATTTTTTTCTCCCCAGAATCCATCTTGCACATTTATAAGTCTACCATTCATATGTATATTGAATATTTCTGTCATATCGAGTCTGGTACTTGAGCTATATATCTCAAGGTTTTTAACAAAATCCAAAGAATGATCTGTAATTTTACTCACTTTCCGACTCCAAATATGTGGCTTACTTCTCACTTTTTCTATAAATATTTTTGTGGCAATTGTTCTAATGAGTTCTCCTTGGTACCTCGACTACAAGAATTTATGGCTACTAATGATCACTAGGTCTCACCATTTTACTGTTAAAAATCTAGATGTAACTGTAAGTTCTATCCTAATAATTTCTGATGTTAAACTATATCTGGCAGCAAGGCCCAGATTGGAGGTTTTGAGGATAATGGAACTACCTCTAAATATCTGTTATTCCCAAGTCCAGACCTGGGGTGGTAGTACCTGTCAGGGTTGGGGCAGCTATAGGCAAATAGTGAACCCTCAAATAAAAATAAATCAGTATGAATATATAACAATACCAGTAATACATTTTTATATAAAAATTACCAATAATACCTATTTATTAAAATTACCACCAATACATATTTATAGGATACAACAATATAGCATCAACAATACATTTTAATTGTAGTTGAAGACGCCCAATAGTCTTCAAAATATTTAGATTTTGGCATTGAATAATAAATAAAAATTGATATGCTCCTGAATAAAATCAACCAACCCATGAAAAAGAGTTTGTGTCTTGTGCAATGTTAGTTTCATCTTTATTCAAATCTCACATTGTCATGTGTTATATTAGTGTGTCATGAAGAGTTAGTTAGGAAATATATTTAGCATGTTTGTTACTAAATTTAGTAAGATTGCTTCTAGTATTTGTAATAGTTTTTTTACATTTGATGTGCATATAGCATTTTTGTGATATTGGGAAGGATTTGTTATAATAATTGCCAATATGTGATTTAAAGCAACTATTATTGGATAAAGGTCAGTACAAGATAGTTATGTTTGTATACTCAATGTATATGTTGACATAAAAGATTGTTGATAAATTTAAAAGAATAAGCCATCAAATGAATTTATCAATAATTATCAAAACAGAAAAAATCCTCTTAAGTGACTCGTTTTTTAGATCATTAATCATCAAAGAGGATTGTTGATAAATTTAAAAGATTATGCTCTAAAAATAATCATTATCAATAAAAATATCAGGTATTATTCTTTCCATATTAGTATTTTGTGCCCTCTCTCTCTCTCTCTCTCTCTCTCTCTCTATATATATATATATATATATATATATATATATATATATATATATATATATATATATAGGTGTATGGCCAAGTGGTTAGAACATTTGCTTTCCAACCATGAAATGCAGGTTCAAATCTCAACATGGTCCCTTTGTCAGCAAGGTGACTTCTTGATGCTCATGGGGAGGTGATCTCAGTGTATGGCACCTGCAAACCATAGCACAGGTTGGACCAATCCTTGTGAGTTAAATTAGGTAGACAGAATTCTTTTGGAGTGCCATCTAGGGTTGTGCTAGAATGAAGTCACAAGACATTATGACCAAGAATTTGAACCTTCTGGCTTTGTTCTGACTTTTGGTCACACCAGATAATGTGCTCTCTCTCTTAGAAACCACTGCTTTGTGTAACTGACTCCCATGAGGATGTTTCCCTGATCATTATAATTCTTAACCTGTTCAAATCTATGGTCAACTGTTATCTTACCTACCTGTCTGCATAAATTGTGCCTCTTACTTTGTAACCTTCTCTCTTGAATCACCCCCTGTCTTGTACAGATTGAACTTCACTGTAAAAAAAAAAAAAAAAAACTAAGGTCAACTCAGCATAAACACATGTTGAGCTCTGTGGGTGTTGAACAAACACAGATGTGCCTGAGCAGGTTTCTGCAATAGGGATTAGCTAGCCACCCTAACAGATAGGCATACACAGGTGCGAGCTGCCAGCAAATATATATATTTGCTGAAGACAGGCTATATGTTATTAGTTGAAATAAAACAGCCTTAAAAATGGTATCTTTCATGTCATATTATGAAAACAAGGAAAAACCTTCGTAAGTGTCCAGCTTTTTAATCAATCCAAAGAGGAGTGTTGATAAACCGAAAAGATTAAGAAATCAAATGAAATTACCAATAAAAGCTAGAGAACACATTCTAAAAGTAATCTTTATTGGTCATCTCAGAAGAAAAACAAACAAATAAGACAGATAATAGACTATTTTTAGTAATATCAGGTAGTTTTAGGGAAGAGAGAAAGATTTTTGCTTCCAAAGTGATGGTTCTTTTTAAGAAATAAAGAGTAATTCCAGAATCTTCAAATAAAAAGCTGACCATGCAACATTCAAAAGTTTGAAATAGTTATTGGTTTGTTTGTTTAATCATTTGTTTATCATTTCAATATGGGTCATTTAATGCTGAAAGTTAATTTTCTTGGGAACTTTGAAATAATAAAAATATTTGTTATTCTATTTTCACATTAAATTAGATTTTGTGCATATACATGTTTATGTGGACATATTTATTTGAGGCAGTCATATGTGTGTTTTATGTTGTTGTTTTGGTGGGGTTATATTTTGGAATACAGTTCAATTTCTTTAAGAAATTGTAGGATATTATATAAATTAATGTCAGGAAAGAGTCCTTTCATGTTTGGTTTGTTGATTTTGTTTAGCAGTATTTCACCCTCTATGGGTTATTTAATACCAAAATATAAATATCCTGAACACAATTTTATGGCTTCAACGATAGATGAAATATATTGTTGGTCATTTTGCTTTGAAATCTATTTTTTACATTCATAGTGTTTTGTTGTTCAGAGAGTGTCACTATTTGCCCCTAACCGGGACCCAGACAGTTACTACCTACCTTGAAGTTTTGGAGAGCCATGTTCACCCATGTCCTAAAGGGACATGGTATATAGAAAAAGTTTGATGCTTAATTCTATGTAATTTCCATATCTATCAAAGTAAAACATTCATTTTAGAAATACATATCATGTTGAAATATTGGTTCCCATACAATCACCAATAGATAAGCAACATCATACATGGTCAATAGCTAGATGGGTGACTGCTTGGAATACCAGTAAGCTTGCATGTGCAGGTGGTGTAATGGATAATGGATCGTAATTGGAAATCAAAGTTGAGTTTAAATTGCAATTAGGTTTCTTATATACATTTATGTGCAGATACACTTGGCAAATGTGTGAATCTTCTCCTTAGCTATGGGTTAATTAGTAGAAATTCTATCAGCAAATTATTATCTCCAAAAGATTATTACAATATGAAATTATTTTCTGGCTTTAAATAACCTACAAAAGTTTGATAAGCCATTAATAATACATGAATCAATCAAGAAAACCTTGGTGAGCATGTTGATCCAGTGATTGGGGATACTGTTGGGTCTATGTCTATAGCAAAGGGAATAAATTGATAATGTCCCTTTTTAAATAATAAAAAAAATAATTGATAATCTTCAGTTAATACCAATGACCAGACTGGTTTCAAGATATCTACAGGAGAAATAAAGCATAAGTGGATGCAGAGAGTCACATTTGGAATTTTAACTTTTCCACCTTGGTCTGCTATGCTACTTAAAGCCATTTTTTGTTATCATGTTTTATCAGTTCATAAGGATGTGTGAATAGCATAACTATTAATGATACAGAACTGAGAATCAGGGAAGGCCGAGTTCTCTCTTTATTTCCATGACAAATATTCAACTGATCTTCATTCTTTATTTCTACCAGTTGAGACGATTACTGTGAAGACAGGTTATGCCACTTCCATAGAGTCAAATCACCTTCATTTCCTCCACATTCTAAATGTAAGAAGGCAGTTCCACCTGGATAGCTTTTTCCCCCAACTACATATGTCCTTCTTTGAACATTACAATCTTGATAATCTTCAAATCAAAGGTTGTATGTTATATATCCTCCTTACTGTCATAATATTCACTCCCTACTACCTCCTCTTTTATTCATATCACATACCTCATTCAGTTGTTGCTAGTTCAACATTAACCCTCTACCTTGAATGGCTCTATGATATTATATTCGGTAAATTCTTGTACTAAAATAAAAACAACTATGGATCAAATAGTAGGCTTGAATGAGCTATCGATCTTCAGGTGTCAACAAGTCTAAAGAGAAAGACTAATTCAGAAGCATGGAAAATTTAACAGGAAACCACTCTATGATTTATACCAAGAAGTAATGGCAATTCACAAGTACTAAAGAGATTATGAGAGGCTGCCCATATTCTAAAGGGGTAAAATTGTACACCTAAATGTATATTGGATTGTAAACATGTCAGATAATTGATTTATAGAAATGAAATATTCAAGGTAAAGTAGGTTTAAAAACTTATTTGGATAACTGTTTGAATCTTTGTTGTTATTTATTCAAATTATAAGTAAAATCTTACCCACAATTCACCAAATATCTTCCTTGTTTATCTGTAGGGCAGCTATAGGTGACAAATGTTTTGTGGTTACAAACATGACTCCCGGAATGTGTTTAAAAGTTAAACTGCTAAATTGTCTTGTGAATCTCTCTCTCAGACACATTTTTTTAGCAGGAAATTCTCAACTAGTCTCTGGTATGTAAAGATATTCTGCATTTCTAGTGTCCTAATTTATTTGCATATGAGATGATACCTGATTTATATATCAGAAAAAAAAAATATAAAAGGTTTGTATGAAGAAGTATTCAAAGTACTTTAGGTCAACTTAGGTGTATTAAGTGACTTGCAAATACCAGTGAATACACTCTAATACTTCACAATAGTTAGTATTTGGTTGGCAGCATTTACTCTTATCCATCTTAGTTGATGAGTTTTTCTTGAAAGTGATTCATTGAATCCAGGCAACAATTTCTATTTCTATTAAATGTTAATTTAATGTGTAATTCAAATGTGAAAGCAAAAATGCAGTTTTGATTGAGGTTGTCAGATTAATTTTTGAAAATATAATCAGTCAATTAACCTTGTTAGTATTTGAACACTTTTCATTAACCTTTTAATCATTAGACAATATGAAAATTGGAATAATTATTTCAGAGATTGACCCAAGATGAAATTTTCAATTTATTTTTTAAATTATTTTGATTTCAATACTGAACACGTCCCACTTTTCAAACAATGTTTCACTTACAAATTAAGTTGTATTCATTTTTTATATTATTCAATTTAACCAAACAATCAGAAATTGTTTGTGTGTTTTGTTTTTAAAGCAAATACAATGGTGAAGAAATAAACAATTGTCTATTCAGATTTTCTTTTTGATAAATTGAATGAATTGTTTTAAAACTGTTTGATTATTTCGCGATTCAGTTTTAATGATTTTCCTGGACATTTCTATGATTTGAAAAAGTAGAAACTTAGGACTTAAAAAGTCTTTAGTTTAGTCTGCCAATAATTTTGTTGCTAGACAAAGGGCTTTTCTCGTTCAATCAGGTAAACAGAAATGGGGCAAACTATGATTTACCTTGTTATCCAATGTCTATCTCTTTGATACTCAGTAAAATAATCTCAAAAGAATAAAAAATAAAACCAATCTTGACTTAAGCAACTTCTTAATTCTCAATTCGTGCAGTTTATTAACTGCTTGCACTAGTTTCATGTAAGTTATTAAAAGAGAAAATAAATTACTACTTTGTATTCATTCTCCAGTTTTTTAAAAAGAAGACATTGGGAACTTTTATACTCTTCAAATAATTTGAAGAATGATGTAGAAACTGTAGAGCTGAGTGGCTATGGTTAAATGTAAATAAATGACAGACCTACTTAACAAACAGAATAGACAAAGTTTGTCGTAAGCAATAACAAGTAAAAAAAAAAAAATAACATAAAACAAGGAAACAATTACCATGTAAATTGTTGTGGTTTTCATGTTTGACTTTATGCCAACTTTTATTTCACCATCTTGATATTTGGAGAGCTTTTCTGTAGTTTTTAAGGAGTTGTTACTTTTATTGGGAACAGGGTAGAAACATCTCCATAGGCAGACAAGTTCCAACCATCTTGTCCACTCAAAACTTTATCAAATCTGTTGACCTTAATTTTTTTATCAGTTTGGATCAGCAGGTCCCAGAGAATAGTAGCTTCATCATTTCTTATTATAGATGATGTAAAGTAATCATGTTTAAATGTAAATAAATGGCAGAACTGCTCAACAAACAGAATTGACAGTCTGCAATAATCAAGAAAAATAATAAAAGAACAGAGAAAAAAATAATATAAAGCAAGCAAACAATATATGCAAGACAAATTATCAGTAATATTGCAAAACAATAATAATATGGCAAAAAATTCACAAATTGAAAATTGGGGGTTTGACAGACATGAGCAAGTTCAGTCAAGTGACTCTAGTGTTCTGACTTCAAGACAAAGACCAATTGGGACTGAGTCAGATGAAAGAGAAAACTGGCCTGTTTTATTGGGTAGGAAGAAATCCCAGCATGCATTTATGTGCTTCTGCCTATAAATTGGGGAGGGGAAAGTGTTTTGCAGTTATTCCTAATGGGAACAAAGACAAAAAGCCTTAGTGAAATACAAGACAAAATATTAATCCAAGAAATATGGAATAATCAAAATAATTAATATCAGATTTACTGAGTAGCATTGCTAATTAGAAATGAAATGAAATGAAGAACTGCTACTTTGCAGGACAGACTACCACATAGATGCGTCCCTGAAAAATACAATGTTAACATCAAGTCAATGGTCAGTTGTTATCTCTCCTCCATATTCTCATAATCTTCAGTTTCTATTACCTTCTCTTTCTTTAATATCACACTCCCCATTCATCATAATCATTTTAACAGTAACCCTCTACCTTGAGGGGATCTCAAGCTTTGTATTAGGTGAACTTTAGTATTAAAAAATATCTGTTGATAATGTCAGAATAAAAAAAGGTAAAGATAAAAGCCATGAAAAGCGTATAAAACTAATCTTGTCAGCATTTGAAGCTAGTATTTTAATGGTAGAAACTGGGAAATGAATTTCAAATTAACATGCAGTTATTGAAAGATATCTACCATTATTTAGCAAGTTATCTTGAGTGGCTATTCTTCTAGATCTTTTTGTATTAATGCAGGTCCCCCCCCCCTGGTCTCTGTCTTGAGTTGTTCTTAATTTTCATCAGTGATCTTCCTGATATCATTTGTTCTCTCAACTCTGTATTTATGCTAGTGACACAATTATTTACTTCTGTCTTAATAGTAAATCTGATCAGTTTAATAAAGTCAAATTTGCAGCTGATCTAAAATCTGCTGTTAACTGAAGCAAAGAATGGTTTGTTAATTTTAATCCCTCCAAAACAAAACTGCTATTTTTTCAACATCTGAGGGCACCCTTTTTGCTTTCCATTAGTTTGGCTTATGCTAACTGCCAGAAGAGTGACCCATTGTGGCTTCTTGGACTAACATTTTCTACTAACCTGCAGTAGAAAGTTTATATTGAATCAATTGCTAAGTCTGCTGCTAAGAAAGTTGGTTTACTGTGTCATGCTAGACAATTTTTCTCACCAGAATCTATCTTACATATTTATAAGTCTACCATTCATCCTTGCTTTGAATATTGCTGCCAGATTTGATTTGGTGCTCCTGCTATGTATTTAGAGATTCTTGATAAAATCCAAAGAAGAATTTGCAATATTATTGGTCCTGACCTGGCAAATCTACTTCAGTTACTTTCCCACTACCATATAGTTGCTTCCCTGGGCCCTTTCATGGTAATTGTTCTGCTATGGTACCTAGACTTTACAAATTTAAGTGCAGTACTTGATTAGTGGCAAGCTAGATGTAACCCTAATTCCTATGCTAATTGCACTTCTCACTTGTGGAAATCTCTTCCAATTTCTTGTTTCCCAGTCAACTTTGATCTTCAACAATTTAAATAGTCAGTCAGTCAATCATCTTCTGTTTTCTTAACTCCATTTCTTTTATTTTTATCTTTCCTTAATAGTGATTTTTCTTATATTTTATTGCACCCTTGCATCTTAATGTTTTTATTGCCTTGTTTGGAGTAAAATGATTAAAACAAATGTTTATACAACAGACAATTTTACCATTGTAACAAAATTGATTAATGTTACATAACCCAGGATTATGAACCTGGATCATACAAAACTAAATAAAGTGCATTTGTCATTGATTTTTGTTCGTACTTTCATTCCCTTCTGAGTTTTTCTACCATCCAGCCATGATGATCGTTGCTGAAGTCATGTTAAAGTTTCCTACCTGGCATTCAACTAGAAAAGCTTCCTCAGTGTTATATTCCAATCACTTACAAATAAATATCCATCAAGCACAAATTGAGCTTTCTAAAGTATTTGTCATCATGATACTTTACAATTCTCCATTTTGATGAGAGTTGTTCTTGGAAAAGTGCAGCATAAGATTCTGGGAAATCTGACTTTAGTTTACTGTCACTTTTTTTTTCTTTTTTTTTATCAAGGTTCAGTAAACAAGTTTGTAAAATGTTACCGACACTTTCTTGAGCTTTCAACTTGAGTTGTCACTAGTGTACAATATTGTTGTTACTGACTTGTCAGTCTCTTTTGCAGTTCTTGCTCCACTAAAATCACAGCAGCAAAAATGGCAGGTATCAAAGATAAAAGTCTTAGCATCAATCTCCATTTCTTTTGCATACCTATCACTTGGCATCGTACTATGTCTTAGATGAAGATAAAATGGTGGCTTTGATTTATTACGACTTTTGTCTTTTACATAGATATATTTCTTAAAATAAACCCTGTCTGTTCCCATGATTTCTAGACCAGAAGTTAACAAAAATGTTTATTACTTGAAACTAAAAACCCATTCCTCATATAACATCTCTCTTTCTATGAAGAGCTGTTAGGCCAATAGTATGCCTGAATGTCTGCATTGGTGTTTTCGTGGGAAAAGGTGAGACTAAAAAAAGAACTGCTTTTGTATAGCATTTTGTAATGATTGGTTGTGCAAAATGAATGTGGAATTAATAAATGGGAAACACCTGAACGACCTTGGTTTATAAATCAGTTATAACAAATTTTGTCTCCGAGGAAATTGACCCAACTCCACAGATTGCTACATCAACCAAAGAATCATTGAATCATGTTCTTAGCCTCATCAGATCAGAGCCTTCTTTGAATCTTGTGAAATAGCACAAATAATCCCAAAGAAATACAGAAACCAAATCACTTGAGGAATTTCAATGGCAGCAACAATGAAAATGATATTACATGTAACTCAAAGAAAATAATGACATAATCAAGATGTTGCTGTTCCACACAACTTCAAACAAAAGGTTAGAGAGGAAACCTTCATCAGCACTGGAAAGAGTAATAACAGCTACTGGGCTTGAGAAAAATATTTTCTGGAAAAATTGTTTTAAATGAAATATTTTACAAAATTTCACAAGAAGTTAACCCTAGCTGCTTGATTAGGGAATACTGTTTCCTAACAAGGAAATGACTAATATATGGGTTGGTTGAAAAGTTCATGAGCTGATCAAGTTACTCTGGTTGAATGTAACCAAATGAGGTTTATTTGTCAACATAGTCCCCCTTGCAGTTGTCACACTTCTTCCATCGGTGTCGCAGTGCTTGGATGCTATTGGTGAATAAGTTTTCATCCTGTTGGTCAAAAAAGTTGTCATCAGCAGATATGATGTCTTCATTAGTGATACTGTTTCCCAGCCAATTGTCTTGATAGTCAGATAAATAGGGAATGTGCTCAACCAATTCAAAGTCACAGTCCTGCCACTGAAACCAGAGGAGTTGTGTGCTGGAGTACTGTCCTGACAGTTTTCCTGGGCATTTGGTCTTGATAGTCTTTAGTAACTGCTTCAGCATGAATGTTCTTGGTGGAGGCTAAACCCGTTTTTTGCATATACTTCATAACACCACAATGGAAAATCTTGTCCATTTTCAAGAGAAGTCATTACTATTTACATCTGAAGTCTTTTTTTAACGGTCAGTTTACCTGGAAAGAAACACTGTAATTATTAATAAGAGTTGAAATTAATGCATTTAAGATTTCACAGCTCAAGCATCACTCCTTTATAGTCAGCCTATGAACTTTTCAGCCCATCCTTATACCTGCAGAGAAACAATATTGCTATTAATAAGAAGAGTTGAAATTAATGTATACAAGGTGTCACAACTCTAGCATCACTGCTTCATAGTCAGCCTATGAAATTTTCAGCCCACCCTCATATCTGGAAAGAAACAATGGAAAAGAGTTGAAAATAATGCATTCAAGATTTCACAGCTCAAGCATCACTTCTTAATAGTCAGCCTATGAACTTTCAGCCCACCCTTTTCCTAGACTAGCATCACTCCTTCATAGTCAGCCTATGAACTTTCAGCCCACCCTTTTCCTAGACTAGCATCACTCCTTCATAGTCAGCCTATGAACTTTCAGCCCACCCTTTTCCTAGACTAGCATCAATCCTTCATAATCAGCCTATGAACTTTCAGCCCACCCTTTTCCTAGACTATGAACTTTCATAGTCAGCCTATGAACTTTCAGCCCACCCTTTTCCTAGACTAGCATCAATCCTTCATAATCAGGCTATGAACTTTTCAGCTCATCCTCATATTACAATTACTTGAAAATGAAGACTTTACTGTTTTATAAGTTGTAGAAAAATGTTCCTGGTTGTAAAAGTCATTTGAAAATTTAGACATTGTGAAAGGAAAAGTTAGGAACTTAGGGAGAGCCACGACCATGCATACTCTGAAAGGATATGGCACAAAGAAGTTTATTTATGAAATCTTTTGTAATCATAATACAGTAATATTGTATATTAATATCATCTTAAGTTGATATCAGGAAGAAACTTCTTTTTTATTCCAAACAGTTTTTTATTTAACATTCACTTTCTTGTTTGAAATTGTTTTACCAGACAAAAAGATAATAGAAGAAAGAATCCAAAATTCTATAGAGTGTAAAGAACTTAAACAGGATTTGTACCACAGCTTATCTTTAATAAAACTCGTATTTCAAGACTCCTAACCAAAAATGATAAAGACATTCAAACAAATTTAATGAAATCAAAGATCAACTGAAGTTTTCATATATTCTGCTCTTGGCTAAATAATGAAAATTATGATTAAAATTCTAATTTTATTTTCTCTGAAAATAAATATCAAATGACTTCTGTTATGAAATCATTGAATTTAAAAATTATTTCATTTAGACAGAACTGGAAGAATCAATTTATGATACTAACAGTAACTTTTGAAAATTCAAAGACAAATATTTAATTTTAAAACATCACAAGAATAACAGATGAAATAAATATGCTTGCTGTTTACTGTAACTTGTGATATCATAGGTAAAATTGATGAAATGAATATAAAATTTCTCACTCTAATGATTACATATGGAGTTTCATTGCAAATTGTGACAATATGGAGGTGGTAAATGAAGCAGTAATCACAATAAGATGTTAGCATAGGTTGCATTTGAAATGAAGAGTAATGTTTTAAATTTTCTTATTCAAAACTAGCAGTAGAGCCTGGCGTTGCCCGGGGATGTAACAGTAAGAGATAGATCAAGTATCGACCATCATAAAGACTGAAAAATAAAATTGGCAAAGATTATTGTTTAAGGTTGACAGACACGCATGTCTTGATTAGTTTTTTTTTTTTTTTTTATTTACAAATTGGTCAAACTCAAACAAAAACATTGTTTTCAATCGTTATGAGTCTACTGATTGAATAGAATTTTATTATAAACAATTGTCTTGTAAATGGAATTTTTAAAGCATTCTGAATGTAAAAATAAAGAAAAAAGTGTGCAAGACAATAAGAAACACTACCTACCAAAAAAAGTGAACTTTTGTTGAAATTGGTTGAAAAATGTAGGAAATCCGACGCATATATAAATGCACACACACACACACACAACCAACCAACCTGGGTTTTATAAGTATAACTCGATATGAGTTGTCCCCCTTTCATTAATGCCTCTTAATCGTGTTTTCAAATTGATTTTGTGCAAAAATAATTGTGTTTTTCCAATTTTTGGCACTGTCTGAACCACTGAAAGGTATTTTATTTAGTCCTGTCAAATTTTGTTGAAATCGGTTGAAAAATGTAGGAAATCCAATCCAATATATAAACAAACAGACACACACACACAAGCTGGATTTTATAATAAGTATGATTATTTTATTTAGACATTATTCATATATGAACTAAAGTCCTCCATTTTTGGTCATCATAAGAGCTGTATTCTCCAGCTTTCTTCAGGTGTCTGTTCGTGGGTTCAAACAAAAGGTGTTATTTCCTAAATTCTTTAACACAGATAAAAGTAAATACCAGGAAATAAAAGCTGAAATTCTGAACTCTTGTCAAGAACTATAAATAAAGACAAAAGGAAAACTTCGCTGACACATTTTCATCCTCTGAAGTACTTTATAAAGTTAAATAAAAGGATTTTATTTTGTAAGAAGTATTATATATACAAGGACAAAAATGTTTTTGGTTTTTCAAAATTTTTAAATTTAAGAATGCTCATGAATATTCATGTGATGAGATGAAAAATAAAAGAAAGCTGTGGAGAACACAATTCAATGTCTAATAAACAAAAGTGAGTAAATGATGTTTCTAATTTGTTTTTATATTAATGCAAATTAATATCTAGATTTTTTTAGTTTGAGATTATTTTTGTGTTATGTATTTTATTTAACAAGAGGTTATTAATTTTTAATATTTCTTTTTAATTTTTTAACATTTTTATATTCATGTATGTTGGCTTGGGAAAAGTAGTAATTCTCTCATAAATGGAGATACTGGAAAACTCCAGGGCATAGATTTATATTTTGATAAGATTTAATCGTGGCACTCCCAAGGATTTTACATCTAAGTTACTTTCTCTTTTAATAAGTGTGACATTCTTTAGATCAAAGTTGTAGTTGAATTTATTTCTATGTATAACTGATGCATTTGATAATTTTTTGTGTATAAGATCCTTTTTGCATTCATGTCTGCAATTTTTTAATTTCTGCAAGTTTCCCCACTGCATTGTGAGGAGCAGTTCAGGCAATTTTTTTTAATATATACCTGCTTTAGTATTATTATTGTTATGGGTATTTTTGGTTCTGATTATATCCATAATAATTTTGGACATGGTTTTCATTATTTTTATGCTGTTTAGATTGGATAAATTGTTATAGAATTAACTCTATAACATCCACTATCCAAAACAATTGTTTAAATTTTATTTTTCAACAAAGGTTGCATCCACAGGCTGTCTTGACCTCTGTTCTATTTTAGGGGATCTTCTCCCCTGATATTAATTTGCAGCCTGTTTCACTATTACATAGAAAAGGCATCTTCATGGTAGACATTTTACATGTGTTCACAGATTTCCTGTGAAGCAATCTGTTTCAGTCAAAAATCCAATAACATCATGACCCTTTCACTTCTCATTTCAATTTTCATTGGTCATCATTAATTGTCTCAATTTTTATTTTTATTTCTTCTGAAATGTAAATCATTTACATTATTTACAATGGTTGAACTTTTTTCCTCATCTCTATTGCCATATTCATAACGTTTCTGCAGTCATACACTCCAGCCTTCTTCAGGTGACGGGTATTTCAAATTGATCCTTTTATTTCATCAACCAAGGTAGACTGTCCTAGTTCCACATGCCATGCCTCTTCTGGATGTTTCAGTTATTTCTCTTTAACTCAACTTTTCAAGTTTTTGTTAACCAGTGCAGTATCCGGGTAATAAACTCACAACTCTTTGGGTCAAAGATCCACTGTGTCCTCAAGGACAAATTGCCCAGTTGATAAAAGCATTGGGTCAAGTCACTGGATCCAACCAATGCTTTTATCCAGTAGGCAATGTGTCCTTGAAGACACAGTGGATCTTTGACCCAAAGAGTTGTGTGTTCAATACATGTTTACAGCTGAGATGAACAAAAGTTGGAGAGTTGATTTAAAGGGAAATAACTGATACTGAGTCATCCAGAAGAGGCATGGCACGTGGAACTAGTACAATCTACTCCAGTGGACAAAATAAAGAGTTCAGTTTAAAATGTAAGTCACCTGAAGAAGGCCAGAGCATACAACAGCCGAAATGTTATGAATATGCCAATAAAGATGAACATAACAGTCTGAACAATGTAAATAATTACAATATATCATCTCAGAAATATAGACAGATACTGAAATGTAAAACATAAGAAAAATATCAAGAATAATGAAAGCTTTATGGAATGGACAAGCAATGTCTTATAATCAGACAATTAAATAAAACAACCATTTGAAATTACTGTAAAAAGAATTCCATTCAAGCTCAAAACCTTTGTAACACACTTTACATACACACACACACACATATATATATGGGCATCCTTGGATACTCGTGGCCAGGATGACCATCTACTAAGATGGCTAGCTAATCCCTGTTACAGACACCTTTTCAGGTAGATTTGTGTTTAACACCCACAGAGCCCCACCCAGGGATTTATACTGCAACTATGCTGAGTGGACCTTAGTTACAGTTTCTGGGAGAAAGTACATTATCAAGAGTCTGAACAAAGCCAGCATGCTCAAACTCTCAGTTACAATGACTTGTGACTTTGTATTGTCACAATCATCAATGGCTCTTAAAGGGTTCCATCTACTCAATTTCACTCACAAGGCTTGTATCAAACCGTGGTATGGTTTTCAGTCACTTTCCAAAAGTTCCGCAACCTGAGATCACCTCCTCTAGACCAATAGCATCAAGAAGTCACCTTCCTGACAAATTGACCATGGTGAGATTTGAACCCAGGTCTCATGGTCATTGTGCAGGAAGTGAACCTTCTAACCACTCAGCCACATGACCATATATACTGAATATAGCAGAAAAATTGTCCAAATCATTTTCAACAAGTATAATTACTCTGCAAGCTTAACAGAAGAATCTTGATGAAATCGATCATAAATGAAGATGACACGTTCATCATTAATTAATAATAGCTAAGGATTGAAAGCTCGTACAAATATATTGTTCCAAGATCATTTTCCAAATTAGTCATGATGATATCTAACCTTCTAAGTTTCTGTGCTGGAGTAACAAAGTGCCTCACAGGTTTCACATACGATTTCATTTTCAAGTCTTTTTCACTGCTCTTTAGACTGTCATGGCTGAAACACCTTTTATGGATTTTAACCTGTTCTCTTTCTAACTGAATAATCCAAGAATTTTTTCAGTGATTCTCATAACAAATAACATCAAGATGACTAAACATCTAAATACCTGGAAAATAGAAACTCAATTCATTTTTATGTTTTTTTTTTTAGATATCAAGCATTTTGTGGGATGGATAATTATGCATATAACATGATTTGGGCAATTTTGCTGTTACACCCGTGTGTGTGTGAAAGAAATGGAGGAAGAATACTAAAAAGTTCTTGGCCAGACCAAGAAGCCCTTGACAAGATCTTGTTGGTAAACTATTTGATCAGATTATGGAAAGTGGTCTAAGCAAAGAGCTTCTCATTAAGTTATTTAATGTGATAATTTCTGTAATCAAGAAAACCTATTTTATAATTGACCAATAGAGGCACTTAAGCATATGCACACAGACACACCTACCTATTGTTCTTGTTGTTGTTGAAGCACTCATCCCAGAGATTTTTTTTCTAGTAATTGATATTCATCAGGGGGTCAATTTTAGACATTTTTTTTCATAACTGATAACAATAGTATCATCAATATAGTGATTATTTACTCACTCAGAAAAATAATTTCTTGTGAAATAAATTATATGTCATTAATAATATTATCTAATTCTCCATGACCCATATTGCTGTTGATAAACCAGGAAATAATATTTTCTATTCTTGTAGACTTTGATGCATTTCTTTTTGGTTTAGTTTTTCATATTTCATTTTCAGTCTTGAGCTACATTTACTAAGCTTTTATTTCAGGGATATAGTTAAAAATAGGAAGCACTCAGTGAGGGTCAAACTAATCGAAGTAATTTGAAAAAGTAATTGGCTCTGTGTCATTCTATAGCAGGTGCCCAGCCAAATATTTGTTAAACTTTGACTTTTCCTGAAGTTATTAATCTAATATAAGAAACTAATATTTACATATTCCCAGGTCTGTTAAAGGATTACTCAAATATAAAATAAATTCTTACCGACCATATAATATACTTAAAGACTCAAATATAATTAACTAATATTTAGCTCCAAACCATGTAAATGTTTATTGACCCAAATATATCAATATTTACTTATACTCAAATCAAATAAATACTTACAGACTTAAATATAAGTAACCAGTATTAACCTATTCCAGAACTAAATAAATGCTGATTGTGCAAAAAAAAAAAATGCTCAACTTCACAAGAGTGTCTCTCTGCGTTTTCTTGGTCTCAGGTTTTCTATTGATCCGAGGTGGAACTGCATTGAATCATTAGCTATATCTACCATATGGAAAGTTGGTTTTCAGTGTTGTGTTAGAAGGTTTTTTCTCATCTGAGTCAATCCTTCAAATCTACCATTCGTCCTTGCATTGAATACTGTTGCCATGTATGGTCTGGTGCCTCTGCTCTTTATCCCAAGGTCCTTGACAAAATCCAAAGACAGATATGTAATGTGATAGGTTCTGACCTGGCATCTTGATTACAGTCACATTTTCACAGACATGATGTGTCTTCCCTCTGTCTTTTCTACAAATATTTTCATGGCAACTTCTCTGATGGGCTATTTTTACTGGTGCCTCAACTACATGAATTTAAGCCTGCTACTAGGTTGGCATCTCAGTCCCACCCTTTTATTGTCGAAACAAATGTAACTGCTTCTTCTACTCCGACAGCTTTTCTTGCACTTCCTGACTGGAACTCCCTTCCTCTTACTTGCTTCCCTGATAACTATAATCGTCAAAAATTAAATCTAATGCCAATCGACATCTTCTGATGCCTTGATCTTGTCCCTGTCCTTCTCTTTATCCTTTCCTCAAACACCCCTCTTTACTTTTACTCTCTGTAACCCTTTGCATGCTAGTGGTGCTCCCACCTTGTTTGGGGTGAAATGCTTAAAAAAAAAAAAATTTCAGCATTAACTAATTAACTGTCAACCACAAGTTAATTCATGGTTGGCAGTTTTATAATGACACCAACTAGAAGCGCCATCTCTTGCCTGAAATTTTTCTGAGAAATTTTCATCTATGAGAACCATTAATGTGTCTATTTGCAGTGATACTTTTACTATGAAAACAATGTTAAGACTTCAGTTGAAACCATAAATTAACTCATAAAAAAAGATTTTATTGCCTAAATTGGCTATTATAAAGCTGGCGTTTGAAGTCAGATTTTGTAATTGACCTCTGGTGGTCAACATGTCAAATGACTCTATAAGAATTAACATTATGTAAAATCAACCACTATAACCCTAAACAAATGATGGAGGATTGAAAGCGCTATACTGGTTGAATGATTATTGAGGTTAGTCTTGTGGATATTTTTTCATGTCAGTCTTGTCTGACAGTGGATCACTACAGAATAATGAAAAGTTAACGCGCAGTAAATGATCAGTAAAACTAATTTGTTAATCACAGCTTTATATATATATATATATATTTTAATAACTTTGTCCCAAACAAGGCAATAGTGCTAATAACATACAGTGGTTAGTGAGTGTGAAAGAATACAAGAAAAACATTATTAAGGGGTGAGAACAATAAAAGAATGA
Organism: Acanthosepion pharaonis; assembly: GCA_903632075.3. Lineage (NCBI taxonomy): Eukaryota > Metazoa > Mollusca > Cephalopoda > Sepiida > Sepiidae > Acanthosepion > Acanthosepion pharaonis. The sequence goes on from CAHIKZ030004942.1 coordinate 2,039,218, forward strand.
TTCAGAAAAAGATAGAGATTGACACGGCATTTAAATTTTTGACTGGAAAGCAAGAAGCATAAAGAAAGTTCCACAAGTAAGAAGTGCGAGAAAAAAAACTATTAGCATCAAAGATCTTGCCATTTTGACTGTAAAACAGTGAGATCTTACTGCTAATCTATTACTGCTCTTGGATTCATAGAATCAAGATACCATAGAGGAGAGTTCGTCAGAACATTTACAATGGGAGTATTTAGAGAAAAAACATAGAGAAGCTACATTTCATCTGGTGGGAAAGTGACTGAAGTTTAGAAGCCAGGTCAGGACTGATAACATTGCAGATTCTCATAAAATATTGTATGCTACTGAAATCATTAAAAAACAGTGAGTACTTTCATTTAAATAAATAAAATAAATTTGGTGGACAGTTCCAAAGGAAACAACAAAAAAATGTACATGGAAAGAAATGTTGGAAATTCTGAATTATTTTCATGCTCTGACTTGATGCTAAAATTCCTCAGCTGAAAAAAAAAGGTGTTCGCCTCAAGATTCTGATGATTTGATCGTATTTTTGGAAATTGGTAAGGCCGAGAATTTTTTAGCATCCTCTCATAATGAAGTTGCTGATAACATTGTCTTTGATTTGGTTCTCAAGAAACCTGCACCATTATCTGCTCTACCTGCAAGTATTGCTTAAAATATAAATGCATTTATTACGATAATAATAGATTTAATTCAGCTGAAAGAAATTGTAGTAAAAAAAAAAAATATCAATGCTTCATTGAAGAAATTCAAATTCTATTAAATCAAATACTGCTGGTGTAAAATAAATTTAATATAAGATCATACATTAAATTATCTTAAATTTCATTGATCAGTCCAAAATAAAATAAAAAACTGATCTCAAAATTGACCAACAATCTGCTGTTAAGTGGGGCAACAATGGCTTAACAAATGTTAATTTAAACACACTTCCAAAACAAAACTCGTTTTTAAATTCTCTGAATTCGCTTTGCTTATCATCATTTTTTTATTTTCCATTGGCACATTTTTGATGCTTAGTACAGTTAGATACCAATATACAGTTAGAAACCAATATACTTGGTTCTATTTAACTAGTTAGCTAAACATCTACAGTTATTTCAAGAAACGATTGTTTCAATCGGACAAGGTAATGTGCTGAAAGTGGAATAGAACTTTGAATTATATAAGATCTGCACCTCTTTAGGCGACACAGAAATTTATTTTCATCGTGATTTTGTTACTTGGCAAGAGTAACTGAATGATATAAAATTTGTGCCAAGAAATTAGCTCCAAGCCCATTCCTTGCCCAGACACGGTTATCAAAAGACAGATTTCTGCCGCAACCAAAACAAGAACAAGGGACATAAAATGAAACTAACTCGTACACATTTAAATATACAGTTTGAGAAAAGAAATATTCACTTCTGATGTTTTCCCTCAACACTCAATATGGAGGGGTGCTGAAAATTTCTCATCCCAATTAAGAATATTTTCTCTTGAAATCTGTGATGTTTGGTGACTCTGTCAGATTTTGGAGAATGGGTTGAACCAAGATATTTCACCATCCCATATTATCCCATAATTGGCCAAATATATAGATGATCAGTTCAGGAAATGGAAAGCTAATATGAAACTATTTACAATATTTACATTGTTTGGATTTTTGTCCTCGTCTTTATTGTCATATTCCCAATGTTTCAGCCAATGTATAATCCAGCCTTCTTTCGGTGTTATGTTGGAATTTCAAACAAAACACTTTATTTCATCCGCCAGAGTAGCTTGTTCTAGTTCCATGTTCTATGTCTTTTTTGAATACCTCAGTTTCAGTTATTTCACCTAAAGAAGGCCAAAGCATACAACAGCCTAAGTGTCATGAATATGGCAATAAAGATAGGAAAGACAGTCTGAACATTGTAAATAGTTACAATACCTCATCTGAAAAATATAGACAGATGTGTCTAAGATGTTTAAAGCCTGTCAATTCAATAACAGATATTGAAAGAATTTTCATAAAAAAGATTTCCTTTTGTAAATGGATATAGCAGAAATTTATATTGCATTTTTGTTCTGGTGACCTACCTACATTAGAATGAACTCTTCCTCCTTCATAAATACTAACCTGCATGACTTCCTAAGGAGGTAGTTAGGACACAGTGTAACTTAGTAATTCTGACGGACACTTCTATCTGATGACTAATAACACTTATTAGTTACAATTTTTCAGGAAACTTGGTTTCTCAGGTCCACCAGCTGTTATTGCCCTTTCCATTATCAATGGGAACTTTCCTCCCTAACTTTTTGTTTGAAGACATGTGGAATGACGACATCTTGATTATATTTTTGTTTTCTTTTTGTTTACATGTGAAATCCATTTTAGTTGCTGAAAGTCCTCAAATAATATGGCTTCTATTATTTGTTAAAATTCTTTTTAATTCTGTCATATGCCAGTCCACAAAATTTGAAAAGGAAGGTCCTTGTTGAGTCATACAAGTTTCATTTGCTTAAAGCCATTTTTAACTATTGATCTGAGAATGTAGTTGTATACAGCTGACATTTTAGATATTTCTGAATGATTTTGGCACCAGGCGTGATGTCCATGGAAAAGTTTTGTTCTGATGAAGCTATTTATGAACATGACTCAAGTTTTTAGATTAATGTTTTGATTTTGTATCAATTTGCAAGGTTGGGTGAAATTACAGCTTATTCTATTTCCTTATTTATTATACTAAATTTCTTATAACTGATCTATACACTGAGGTATTTGAAGTGTTTAGTATTGATTAAATGTCCATACTGAATTTTTATGATATACTCAGTGTATTTCGTAGTTTCTGTTTTGGAAAGGTTTATCTTGTGTCCTATTTCTTGGCAAAATTAGTAGAGCATGTTGATTTTTTTTTTATAGTTCAAGATCTTTCTTATCTAACTATGAATGCCTATGTCATCTGCATAGCCCCCTGCTCTCTGTACACTAGTCACAAGAAAAGAAGCATGATTGCTGTTTTTCGAGCTGTGGTATTGAATACTCAAATGTCTGCTGCCACCTCTTCACATCTGTGCTTGTATAAAGCATCATCTAAGACAAGCTTTCCCAATCTGGGTAATGAGCAACTGAACAGAAAATAGTGGGGGGTATAGGGGTTTGAATATTAAAAGGTATTTCAACATATGCAACCTGGAAAAAAGTATTAAAAGGAGATATGCAAAGAAATTGTATTAAAAAGAACCAAAAAACTGAAAGCTAAAAGGCTTGGGTCACATTCCTAGAAAAGACACAGATATCGCAGCAAATAAGAAATATTTTGGTATTTTCTATTGTTTTGAAAAGGGCAATTAACATTAAATAGATCTTCAGATGAAATAACATTTTTTATCTTTTATATAAAAGAAAAAAAGTAAGATGAAGAACAACTTCAATCAGGATATTTATTTAGTATAAAATTGTTTTTAGTATTTTTTATCACATTGGTCATCTTGAATTTATCAAGTTAGGAAAAGCCCCATCAAAATGTAATTTACCCATTATTGTTCTCTTTGGAATATTTCTACAGGTGGTCAGTGGAAAATTATTCCATCTGAAAGTGAGTGATGACACAAAAAGGTTGGGAACTCCTAGTTTGGTATTAGATCAATATAACCTCGTTGAACACGTATTGAAAATTTGTGCTGTGTTTTTTGCAAGACAAGTCTATCATGATAAATGCTAAAGCCACCAAATGATTCCAAAAGATACATTTCATCATAAACTGGTAGAAACAAAAATTGTAGCAATTATTTTAATTTTATTTTAAATAAAGAATTATGTATTTTAAGTAAAGAATTATGTATGATAATTTTCAAGTTGCTCAGTGTTACTCACCAAGCTTGAAACCGAGATATAAATACAATTTTTCATCATTTTATCTCAATTTGTCCAAAACTAAACTGAGTAATTAGCAAGAATAAAGTAGGAATCTTATAGAAAGTTTGTGAAATTTATATCTATGATTATACTGCTCATTAAAAAGATATAATAAACATATATTGGTCTCCAAGCCATATGTATTAGTCTGAAAATAAGCTTCATAAAGTTAACTTGTCTTCACTTAATATACTGAGTTTTGTAATATTTTATTAAAACAACTCTGCAATTGACAATTTTCATAAAATTTTGCTTAAAACTCAGCAAAACATTTGAAACTGAAAATGCTTCCTCACACTTTTGGTAAACATTCTCTTTGTTGAACTCAATTTTTTCAGTAGCTTTTGCATTTCTCAGTGTTCAATGCTATAATACTTACAAAATGGTAGAAAATGTGGGAAAAAAAATTAATGAACTCATCTTTGAGGTTTGTTGCTATACAACATCTCTTTCATTGTGTAATAAATGATGGAGTCTACTTATCCAAAAACTTTCTGATACAACCTTTTAACTGGAAAGGCAAATTCAAAATATAAACCAAAGTAGTGTTACATTTATTCAAATAAAAGACAATTAAGATTTTGTGGAACTGAGGAATTTCAATTATTTGTCTGAAAGATTTTGGAGAATTTTTAGGTATTTTATCTGCTGTCAAAGAATTGAAGACAATTTGAAATTGAAAATGCATTCGCAACAAAGATCAGGAAGAAAAGGACTGGTGTGTAGATGTTATAGGATGATAGACTGAAAAATGGGCTTAGGCATTGAGATTAATATGGGCTCAGGTATTGAGATTAAAATGGGCTCAGGTGGAGAGATGAAAAAAAAGTCTCTATGAAAAAAAAATGGTGAAAAGAGTAAATGAAGAGAGAGGAAAATGTTTGTAAGTATATATTAAAAGAAATTATCAACTTTGGCACAATGTGTAAAGGGGTTAATTCTCCAGTCATGAAAGCAAAATGTAACACAAGGACTTTGAATTGTAAATGTTAGTCATGGGATGAAAAAATGATAGGTTGCACTTTTTATAATGTTACCTTTAAAAATGCTTAAGATTTGCTTTGTTTAGCATCAAATATCAGAGTGTCCCTGTCTTATCTCCTGTTCATGTGATCAGGAAGTACTGACCAAGTTGTTAATTTTCAGTTTTAAGACCAAAATGAAGAAGATAGAAAACCACTGGGAGAATTTATGAGAAAGAGAGAAAGATTTGATTGAGAGAAAGAAAAATGTATTTTGATCAATGTGCAGACATCAGGGAGTGCTCTAGCATGTTTCTTTTTCATGTAATGGATAAGTGTTGTTTAAGGGATGTATGCATAAAATTTAAACTTTATTAACAGAATTTGGATCAAGTCAAAGAAAAAAGAGAAAACACAAGAGTAAAGAAATAGAGAAGAAGAGATTCAAGTAATGTTTATTGAGCTTTCAAAGAATTTTCTTTCATTGCCTGCAGCAGCAGTTTCTGTGGACACCAAAGTGAATAATCCCAATTTAATCAATGCAGTAAAATATTGATCATGACACTTTCCTCCCACGTATTTGATACAGAAACTTGTTTTTACTTTGCTTGTTTCGTGAATCTGATTGACCACTTAAACAGAAATTTCACTCTCATTTCAAAGAGACACAAGCTATTTTATGATATTCTTTGGATTCTCTGGTTGTTTAAGCAACTTAATAAGTGACGTGTCTAATTTGTAATATCCACACACACACACACACATATTTGAAAAGATTTTTCATGTCACACTATCGAAGTATTATTCTTAAAACAGGGAACATTTCATTAATCAAAAAAGTCAGGCACAAAAGTATCATCTTGATTAAAAATAGAAACTTAAGGTATCTTTTGTCCAGCACTTCGTCAGAAGAAAAAATCGTTATAATTTAGATAAATAACTGAAAGGAAACAAATCTCTTACAATAATTCTAGGGTTATGACAAGGGGGTGGTGAAAAAATTTAAAGTTGCCCAGAATGAAACAGACTCAACAAAAAGTAAAAGTTTGTTTCGGTTCCATTTGCCTATACAGAGTTGGACGAGATGTGTTGATAATAACCACCTCCAAGATGTTAAAATGGTGCTACCGCAGATGTGTTCACAGCCATAACTGAATTTGTATACCAAGCACTCAACAATAATGGAGAAGCTCAAGCCGTGGCTCTAGACATCTCTAAATTGTTTAATAGGGTTTGGCATGCTAGCCTTCTCTGTTAGCTTCAGGGATATGGTATTACAGGATGATTATTTGGTTTACTACAATCATTTCTGTCAAACTGTGAAATGAGGTTGTCCTAAACAGGTTCTCTTCCAGTTCCTTTATCATTAAACCCTAGTGTTCCCCAAGGCTCTATCTTAGACCCTACTCTGTTCCTGATCTTCATCCAATGACCTTCTCGATGTCATCGGTTTCCAGTTTGGCATCTACGCAGGTGACACCACTATTTACGCTTGCCTCAATAGTAAATCTAGTATCGTTGACAAAACTAACCTGGCTGCTGATCTCAAAAAGAACCTCTAATCTATGGTTGACTGGAGCAGGAAATGGCTTGTAAACTTTAATGCCTCTAAAACGAAACTGCTCTCCTTTACCAACCCTCCCTGCCTCCCATCAGAATGACTGATTCCCAACTCCTCAAGAGCACCTTGTTATGCCTGCTTGGTCTCACGCCGTTCAATGACATGAGGTGGAATAAATACATTGAATCAACAGCTTCATCTACCGAAAGGAAAGTTGGTTCTCTGTGTCGTGTCAGAAAGTTTTTCTCATCTGAGTCCATCCTTCAAATCTATAAATCAACCATCCATCCTTGCATGGAATACTGCTACCATATATGGTCTGGTGCTCCTGCTATATGTCTTGAGGTTCAAGTAAGGATATACAAGTGAACCAGTTTTTAATGCTCTGGAATGAGCGGCTTGGAGAAAGAAGACATGGCACATGGGGAGCACAAACCATTGGGTTAAGTATACTTGGATGAGGTACGATTAGGAATTTAGTGAGAGCAGCACGATATCGAGTTTAGTTAGTTACCTCTTTGAGGTACCTCATCGAGGCCAATTGGCCCATTGGGTATGACACTTGCATCGTATTGTTATAGTCCGGGTTCAATTTTTGGTAGTAGATGTGCACTGCTGATGAGTCCCAAAATAGAGGATGAAACAGCCAATCCAGTGCTTTCTGCATTCTGTTGAGAAAAAATAGTTACCCCTCTGCCCCATTAATTTTCTAACATTTCTTCTTGTTTAATGCTTTTATAACATTAGTGTCTCTATAAATAAAAAATTATAATTCTTATTTCCAACTTTATCTTCAAACTTGATTGTTAATCTGAGCTTAAATTTAAATTCAAGATTAAACTACAATTCATTTAATATTTTAACAATAATATTCCACTGAAACAACAAAGTATCTTGTGACTACCAAAAATTTCTTTAAACTGATGTTAAACCAAAACAAGAGTACTAACACTTGACAATTGCTTCAGCATGAAACTCAGAGTTGTGAATCAATGTCAGGGATTATGTATATTTCTTAATATATTTTAAATAGCTCTGTTATTTAACATGGAGCACTATTTTTTCTTACACTAGAGTATTTATATTTCTTTGTATATGATTGCTTGCTCATACATTTACCTATATTTACCTATTTGGTTATATATATATATATATAATGCTGGTCAGTCATGCATTATGGTTAGTAATTTCTATTGCATTACCTAAATGGTTATTGGGTGGACGGTATTATTATTATTCTAGAGGCTATTAAGTAGGAATAATTGTGGTTATTTGTAGCTATATTATAGTGTTGTTAACTTTTTACACATTATTTATTATTGATGATTGTTTGTTTGTTGTTTATTATTATAACTTTTACATATTTACATTTGCTCTGTCTCTGATATTGGGCACATTTCCCCATAAATATAGCTATAAACTATATTTTTATTTGTGTATATATATATATATATATATATAGTCCTGCTTTGTAATTCCTTGGTGTACACAAACAGCACAATTGCTCATAGGTTTAAATAGAACAGCCATCACCCAATGGTCGCCACTGTGTCGAGCTCCATCTAAAGACTTTCAGTAATATCCTTCACCTGTCCCTGCTGCCTTAACTCTCTCGCCAGAGGATTTGAATGCAAGTAAATGTATGGAACTGAGATGATGAAAACTGTCAGAAAACCCAAACACAGCATTTGATTATAGCCGTGAAGGTGTGTATAGAACCATCCACACTTTTTGGAACTACTGACAACAAACAATCTGTGCAAAAGATTGCCATGGAAACAATGAACAACAGACATCAGCTTTTATTAGTCTTGAAGTTGAACCTCTCTGGAACAACCACCAACAACACAGTACAGCACCTTTCAGCAGACATAGATGAAGGCAGCAAGGTTTTGATGTCATGAATTTTTCTTTGCAACCATTGAGGAAAAGCTGCTTGGAAGCAACCAAAATTTTCATATTCATGTCTGTTCAGACCCATGCACCCATAAGTATGCCCATATATATATATATATATATATATATATATATATATATATACCCATGTATAAATATATACATACATATTTACACATATATATTTGTATATGTGTATTTATGTGTTATATATCACATACACACAATTGAATTTAATATTCAATATTATGTCAATACTGAGTTTCATAATTCTCTCAATCACTTATCAGGATATTTGATAAGAATGATGACATAGATTACAGAAAAACTATTTTACTATTTTATACATACATACTTATGTACAAGGTCTGATCAAAAAGTACCAGGACTTTTGTTATTGTAATGGAGCTAGAGTACACAGTGTAGCAGCTTGGCACAAATTGACCTAGAACTCTGTCGTGCATGCACTCTGTTATAACATTATGACACAATTCCATTGTTTATAAGAAGTAACATGTGTACAGTATGGTCATCTTATCATAGCACAGAGGTTCTAACCATTTCTGACCAAGACCAACATTCCCCACAGCCAACAACTACCGTATTCCCCCAGATCTAACCCCTTGCAACTTTCTTCTCATCAAAAATCAAATCCCATTTAAAACAAACAAAATTTCAAGACGTCAAGGAAATATAAGAGAATGTGACAAAGCAACTACTTGCTATCCCCCCCAAAAAGAGATCCAGATAGGGAAACAAAGCTGGATAAAGTGTGTAACTTTAGAAGGAGATTAAATGCTGACTTGATATGTTTTTTAGTTTTCTTTTTATAGCACTTAGTCCCTATATTCAATATTTATTGCTACAGTCTCATGATCTGTATACAACAAATCAGAGGCCAAATAATTATGCTGGGTTTGTAAATGTAAATCTAAAGTTTACATTTACAGTTGTCAATATTGTCAGTCTCTGTCATCAATAATAAAAATAAATATCACTGTGTGTGTGTATATATATATATATATATATATATATATATATATATATATATATAATGAGGGAAAAGAAATATTTGTACACACAAATTTTTAATTTATTGTATTTCCAACTAATGAATAAACATACTTTTCATATAATTAACTGTACACAGATGCATAATAAATAAATATGCATAAAAAACAGAAAAATTTTGATTTACTAGAAATAAACCACATTTATCAATTTTAATGTGTGAAACAAAGTATTCGTACAATACAAAAAAGAATACATAATGTTCATTTAATACTTTGTAGAATCACCATTATTCAATTCTAAAGCAAGCAACCTCTTCTTGTGGTTCTCAATAAATGATTTGCATAATTTAGTTGATATTTTGTTCTATCCTTCTTCGCATATGTTCTTCAGACCCAGGATGTTTGTTGAAGCTCTCAATCTGATTTGAATTTTCAAATAATGCCACAGATTCTTGATTGGGTTTAAATCTGGGGACTAACTTGACCATTTCCAAATATTTACATTATTTTCAGGAAGCCATTTCTTCATAGATTTTGCAGTGTGCTTAGGATCATTATCTTGTTGGAAGATACAATAAGGAGGAAGTTCAAGATTTTCAAATGAAATCATTAAATTTGCTTCCAAAATATTTTGATATGCTGCAGCATTCATTCTACCATTTATTATTGATATCTTGCCAGCAGCTTTTGCAGAAAACAACCCCAAACCATTATGCTACCACCACCAAATTTCACTGTTGTAACTGTGTGCTTTGGTTTGAAGACATCACCATCTTTCCTCCATGCATGATTTCTAGAATTACATCCAAACAACTCAATTTTGCTTTGTCTGTCTGTAATTCTCTTTCCCAATATGATTTTTCCTTATGTTTACAAATGAATTTCAGTTTGGCATCTCTGTGTCTTTTAAATAGAATTGGAATTTTCCGAGGGAAGTGTGACTTTAGATTGTTCCTATGAATTTCATTGCTTATTGGCCATTAAGTGACACAGATTTCTGATGAAAGCAAATCATCCTGCAACTCTTGACAAGTAACCATTGGATTTTGTTTAATTTGATGCATTAATTTCCTCGAAGATCTTCAAGAAATCTTCCATGGAACCCCTGTTCTTTTTTGGTTTTCAACAGTTTAGAGTTTTTTATACATTGCACTGAATGAACTTATGGCAGGAAATGGAATATTCAGGTTTTCTGAGATTTTCTTCTAACTTTTATTTTCTTTCCAGAGCTTAACAATTCTTGCATGAATATAAATTCCAGAATGTTCTGTTCCTAATTTTTAGGCTAAAAATGACTACTGATAAAATTATCGGAACATTCTAGAATATTTCATTTGAATAATCTAGAGTATTAAATCGGTTTAAAATTTTTTAAATCTGAAATTTGAATTGTATGAATACTTTTTTCACACAGTAAAATGGATAAATAGGATTTATTTCAAATCAAAATTTTTTTCTGTTTTCTATGCATATTTAGTTATTATGCATTATATTATATAATACAAATTAAGTAGAAAGATGGTAATTTTGAAAATTAATTTTATTTTTGTTTATAATGATTTTCAAGTGTATACATATCAATAAAAAAAACATTATTTGATTTTCAAGTTGTTATAAAGAATTCAGGGAATAGTTGAAGATTTTAAAGTGTATGTATGTATGCATTGATAAAATAATAAAATAGATTTTCTATAATCGATGCTAACTTTCTTAATGATTTAATGAGTGATTTAGACAATTCCAAAATTGATATGTATTGAACATTAGTAAATCTAATTGAATAATTATTTCTCTTGTCAAATATTGAGCCTTTTATTATCAGAAATCCTGTTCACTTTGATATATGTTGAATAATATGATTTTACATATATTGATCCTATTAATGACATCCTTGCTCTTGTATATAAACACATGCAACAGAACAAACCCTATATTTGCCATGATGAAGTCCTGCAGAGGATGAAACATATTGACTAAGAATAGTTATTCCTCTTGTCTTTTTCTTCATATAGACAGAGTGCGATGGATAAATTGTCATCTAAATTAAGCAAAAAATGAAAATAACACTGACATCTCATTTTAACAGATATATTTATGAAAATTGCACAAAAATTTCTTGAAATAATAAAGAGTAAATTTATTCAATAAAATCACCATTGGCTTAAACCTCAGCCTCCAGATGACTTCAGAATTTCCTGCAATTCTTCTGGGCGGTCTCCTTGTTTAACTTGGTGAATTAATATTTGCCTTCAGTTCATCTTTGGTGTTACAATGACTTTTGTTGGTCTCTAATTCAACTGTGCCCCACATAATAATCAAGAGGGTTGCAGTCTGCTGAGTTAGGTGGCCAGATATAAGGAATGATGTGTGGCATGGTGCAGAGTCCTTCCAGACATAGGGTCTTCCAGCAGCCACCCTCTTAACCCAGGGCAACACTACCTCCTCAAGGCACATGATGTAGGCATCTGTGTTGAGTCTGAGGCCCATGAGATGATGAATGGAGGTATAATATCACCATCACTAGTGATCACTCCAAATGCTATGATGTTGACTAAATATATCATCCAACTCTTTCTGAATCCTCTGCACTGTCTTCAGATTGACACCCAAACACACTGAAATGTTTGCATTGGACTTTCTGACACAAATGCCAAGCAGTACAGCATACTGTTTCCAAATTTCTGGCAGAGTGCATTGCATCTTAGTGCTCTTCTTCTTACAAATGGTGTCCAACTGACCCTACTATACTGTACAGTTAACAAGTTAACAAGATCAAAAACAAACAATGCACATCTACAAAATTAAAAATATAAGGTGGCAACAATTTACCCATCACACTCTCTGTGTGTGTGTGTGTGTATATATATATATATATATATATATATATATATATATATAATGTTTTATAAATTTTGAGCTATACCTTTGCAAGAGGGTATAGTTCAAAATCAACGTTCCCCTAACCTAAGGCTAAATAGCATGGCCCACTGGGCTGTCTTTCCTTGTGTGATAGCCAGTCAAGAAAAAGGAGAATTCTAAATCCAAACCCAACGAGTGTTGCTTGGGGATTTTGTGGCACCCTGCCCAAATTTCTCTGTTGTCACTTCAGCTATTCTTTGGCATAGGAACATAGGAACAGATAAGAACACCACACTCTTTCAAGTGGGGATGGCCTGCCTGGCTTGAAAATGAGCATTTCAGATTATGGCTTGAATATTAGCCACATCATTTGTTAAGTGGGACATATATGATTGTAGCCAGCTACGTCATATATAAATAAACATGTTGTATAAAATCTGGTGTATTTATAATGAGGAGAGTATTCTTATGTTAAACACTATCCATGCTAAGAATATGATTCCTACATTTACAACATTTATATTGGTAAATATTTTATAAATTAAAGAGACCACATTTACAAATATAAAAGGTGTGGACACAGAAATCAACACTGCATGGTAATGCAATCTTCATCTTATGTTATATGTATATGTTGTGGGCTCTCCCATCATTGATTGATGCAGGCTCTTACCATGGACCCTTTTTAGGACATATGATGGTCAGGCAACTCGGTTCCTAGGAACCAGCAGCCAGACAACCTATACATATGATTTGATTATAGTGGTGATGGTTTTGTGCAGAACCAATGAAGAGCCGAATACAGAGACCTGATGCACTGTGTGCCACAAGGTCCCCAAACAACCCTCCGCAGGTTTTGAATTGCCCTTCTCCTAGACCAGTTGCCATCCGAGGCTACAGAACCCAGTCTGTCCTGCTATTTACACATAGCTGGAGAGAGAAGAGGAGGATTAATACCTTCCCCAAGGGTATTAGTATATAAGTGAATGTAATGGATTCGCCTGGAATTCAAACTCTACTCTCAGATTCCTCATTCTGAGCCACTATCCATTACTTCACCATGCCATAGATATATATGTTAGATCTATCACTGATATTGAGCACTTTCGAATAAGTACTGTGCATATATAGTATATAAAAAATTGCACACACACACACATATATATATATATATATATATATGACAAATGTTATTAAATTGTACAGAATATAGGAATATACCCTGAAGTATGTCACACACTATTTTTGCAGAAAAGAATAAATGAATTGCCACTTTGTGAGATTAGTGAGTTCATGTAAATGAGCTTTTGTTAACCAATGTCACTGAGTTGAATTTGATTGTCATATTCAATATACTTTGTTTAATGTTTTACTAAATTATTTATATAAATCATTGAACATTTAGTGAACACTACATTTGTAATGTACACATATATTAATGATGTCATTTGTCACACACTTTGTAGCAATATGTAATGGATGTAAAATAAATTGACTATAAATAACTGGTAAACAATATTAAATTCTTTATCCACACATTCACTACACTCTCTCATAAGTTAACTTGGTCCTTACTGACACTTAGTGCAAACAATTAAAATATAACTATTTACCTGAGACATATATTAAGAGCTAATACTAAAATCATGATGTACAAAGATGTTAAATACTCAAGGCTGTCATTAAATAAACAAAACAATAACAATAAACATAATACATTTCATCACAGAGGACACCATTTTAAAATTTGTTTAAAGATCTATTTGTCCTCAAAACAGCCTGATTTGTTAAAACATTTAAAATTTATACCACTTATGTGTATATATATATATATATATATAAAAGGACATTAAATAAGTTAACACTGATAGAAGTTTTTTCCATCGTTAGCCACTACTTTTTCCTATCTCAGAAAAATGGCACATCTTTTGAGGCTCACCACAGCCAGGCCATGTGCCATCAATCGGAACAAATGATAATTAGATGGGTTAATGTTTTGTGAATACAGCGAATGGGGTAGTTCTTCCCATTTAAACATTTCCAAGTAGGTTTTCAACCATTTTGCAACATGTGGCCTAGCGTTGTCATGTTGCAAAATCACTTTATCATGTCTCTGCTTGCATAGCAGCCATTTTTTCTTCAATGCTCAGCTCAAACATGTCAGTTGTCGTCAATAGTGATCTTCCATGATGGTTTCAGTTGGTTTGAGCAGCTCATAATAAACTACACGCAGCTGATCCTACCAAATGCAGAGCAAAAGCTTTGAACCATGGATATTTGGCTTTGCCGTCAATGTTTATGCATGACCAGGCTTACCCCACAATCTTCTATGCTTAGGGTTATCGTAGTATATCCACTTTTCATTGCCAGTCACAATAAGATGCAAACCCTTCCTTTTCTACCATTGAAGAAGCTGTTCACATGTGACAAGACACCGTTCAACATCTCTCAGCTTCATCTCATATGGTACCCAATGTCCCTGCTTTTGAATTATTCCTAATGCTTTCAAACATTTCAAAGCTGTTGTGTGATCGACTCCTGTTTCCGCCAGAGCATGGTCGCCATAAGTCTCAACAAGAATTTTGTATGCTTCAGCTGCAGATTTCTTTTGCATAAAGTAGTGTAGTAAAATTCCCTGCTAATACACTTTCTTTGGCATGAAATCCAACATGTTTAACACCATGAAAAGCAAAGTTGTTTGCACTTCAGCTAAAATGACATACACTGTATTTCAAGCTTGCTTATAAAACTTCCTTATAGATGTGTTACCATCTGAAACTACACGCACACAGTTCTGGGAATACCATCTGTTGGAAAACCATGAGGACTTATTCAAAGTCCTAACATATGTAAATGTAAACAAATGATGTCATACATTATGAAATGGACAAAGTCCGACAATTATTTTAAGACATTTTTTATGTTTATACGTTCTTTTTATAGATAGAAATATTTTAATACATGAAAATTTCTTGGACATTCAGGCTGGTAAATGTTGTTAATACTGTTTATTTGGATACGCATTGAGCAGATATGAATGAATGAGAGAAAATCATGGAGAATTGTAGTTTAAAAACAGTAAAATCAACCTTGCTAACTGAAACGCACCTCTGTGGCTAAATTGGTTAAGGGACGTCAGGCTATATGATGGTTCCATATAGGATAATGGTTTGATTCCTGTTGGAGGACACATATTTTCCATGAAAATTTCTTGAACATTCAGGCTGGTAAATGTTGTTAATACTGTTTATTATAAACAGAGCATTTACTTAAATATTTGTATCTATAAAAAGAACGTATAAACATAAAAAAATGTCTTAAGTAATTGTCAGACTTTGTCCATTTTATAATATATATATGATCGACTCTCCCATTAATTTCAACATATGAGTATCCGACAACTTCATTCAGTTTTTCATGACATATGTGTCACTTCAGTCCCACTAGTGATCTGCGTACAAGTTCACATACTGTACAACAGTGGGGATCTTGGGACATAGGCACAGGAATAAATATACTCATACATACAGAATCAACCAAAAAATGTATACACACTTCAGGAAAGAGAAAACTTGTATAGATATTGTAATACTAAATTTATTCAGATTCCCCCCCCGCCTCCAAAAAAAAATTAATGCAAGTTATCTTGGTACTCTACAATCACAAGAGATAATCAAAATGCTGGCATTTAGTTTCCAGATATTTATTAGTACAGTGAACTACTGCTTGCACAATGTTGGTGTGTCCAGTGGGATTGCTGTACGCGCATTTTCAATTTCTTGTCCAAGAGCTGCTAATATAGTCCAATATCCTTTAGGACTTGATGCTACAGCCATGACAGTAATGCTACCTGTCAAGAAAATATTGTATGACAATAAACAGTGTTATTCTGAAGTGCGTATACATTGTTTATATATAGAGAGAGCATGAATCTTTCATTTATGCATGTTTTATAAAATTTTTTGTTGATTTTTATTTAATTTTATATTTTTCGATATTTCTAATAACTTTTTTGATTTCCGCTAGGTATTACTAAATAAAATTTCCCATGTCTTAGAAATTTTGGCCAACACAAGCCATGTTCGTTGTTATGTCATCAGTTTAATATTTTTAAATATGTTTCACATGTTGACTTTTATTGTGTTTCTTGTATTCATATAAATGCTCATGTCTTCTAATTTCATTGGTAATTGGGAACATAATTGAAAATAGATATTCAGTAAATGAAAAACAGTATATTTTCAAAAACACTTTGAACTTCATAGAACTAGAAAAGATTATTCAATAACATTTGCTCTTAACATTGATGCAGCCTTGAGAGCCATGTAGGAGGAATGTATTATGCTTTGTATAAATATTGATTTGTTATTTTTAAATACCATGTGATTTTGTGAGCAAACATTAAATCTACACATACATGTGTGTCTGCTCCCCTTCTATTCTCAGTCTTTTCTTTCATTTTCACTGCTTGTAACCCCCCACCCCCCTGCATACTGGTGGCATTTACACTTTCCTTTGGAAGAAATGATTAAAAAAAATTAATAAGACTTTATCAGATGTTTTTCATACAGTGCACAGATGACTCAAGGCAAAGGTGTTAATCCATACATCAATAACCCCCCATTATATTTTGATTTGGATGGTTAGTTGATTATTTAGCAGCGTATCAACATCTCTATGGGTTATTTAATGCCAAAATCAAAATATTTTGTCTGTAATTTTATGCTTTCAACTACAGATATATTCTACATAATTTTATACTTTCAGATTAAAGATATGTTTTTAAACATAAATGTTGATGGGTACTATTCTAATAATGGTAAGAATAATATATATATATATATATATATATAATACTGTATGTGTCATATTGAATAATACTGTGGAAAAGTAATGAGAAAGCAACTGAATGAAGCTGAGGAAAACAAAAAGATGTAAAAGGAAGGAAAACCCTATAAAAATGATGTTGGAGAAAAAGGAAAGAGAAATAAGATGAGAAATGAATGAAAAAGGAAGGGAAAAACATGAAATAATGCTGGGAAAGAGAAAGTAAAAGAGAAAGAAAACAAAATATGATCAAATGAAAAGAAATAGAATGACCAGAAAAGGAAAGGAAAAAAGAAGAAAGGCAAAAATGAAGAATTTTCAAGAAGATTAGCATAAATTTGTTCCTGTAGATGTAAGAGAAAGATAAAGAAAAAACAGGAAAGGGAGAAAGAGGATAAAAATGAGAGAAAAGTGATAAAGAGGAAATGATAAAGAAGGGAAAAAGAGAAGCTGGAGAAGAAAAAAAAAAAAAAAAAGAAGTAACTAATAACAATCATGGATAATGGATAGGTGAGAATTTTTTTTATAATGTTTAATTAATGTATTTCTCTGTTATGCTTGGAACTTGCATATTAATTAAACATCAACTACCCAGAATTCTTTTGCCCTTTTCACTGGAGAGTATTTTTGTCTTTGTTGAAGCATAAACCATTTTTAAAATGTCAAACTGGAATTGAAAGAGAAAAAAAGACAATTTTTTTAAAATTTGACTTCCCTGTGAACATTTCAAGAGAAATTAATTTGCATGGATTTTATTCTTGTTTGTCTTGTATCGCAGGAACACAAGAATTCTGATCTCAGAGTTTAAAGTTTTTGATATGCCATTCTCCAATCAATATCAGGTTTAGTAACAAAGTAATGAAGGGATTCAGAGTTGAGCTTGTATAATATGGTGGAACATATGCTTTTTTTCTGTATTTTTTTTCATCATTTTTACATGATATAAAGCATCTTCGTCCAAAAAAGATATGACTGATATTTAATTCAAATGATTTACTCCCTCTTACTCTTTATCATTCTTACTCTTTCTGAAATGATTTACACCTTCTTAGTCATTATAAAATGATATACTCTTACTCTCTCTTTTCAAAATGATATACTCCCTACTTAAAATTGATGCTAGTTCTTTGTCTTCATCAGATGACTATGGCAACAGTATTTATATTAAAAGAAAGTTGTTCCTCTGTCTTACAAGCAAAAACCAAATACTCCCAAAATAAGTGGAATATAGATTGCCATTATTTCATTTCATAGAAGAGTTTTATTTTTTTTCATCATTGTATTTTTCAGTCCAATGTTTCATCTCATCTGACCTCCAGTCTACTTGATTTATTGCAATATCCTGAGCAGTTTTTCTTCCTTTTTGGTAAAAACTGACAATGTTGGCACTCAAAAATTACTAGATATATCATGACATTTCAAAAATATCCAAAAGATATCAACTTAAATGTTGCATTTAAATGCAAAGATAGAAATTCAAGTCTAAATGATTTCTTGGATGGAATTAAAGGTTCCTCTCATAATTTGAAACACATCAAATTGGATTTTGTAAAAGTTCTTCATATCAACGAATTTCAACAGGAGTTTCAACTCTGCTGCCTTTAATTAAACCTGCCATCCAACCAATTCTTGTTGATATTTTGTACAATTAAAAAAAAAAAATAGCTGATAAAAAAAATTTCTTTTGCCACCACAGCATATTAAACCATGTTCATTTCAAATTTGAAACTCTTAACAGTACAAATGCTATATTGGCTATATTTTAACTTCTCTCTTCTTTCCTGAAAAAAATGATCAAAAATGGTCAGAAATACTCAGAACATTACACACAATTTTGGCAAGGTCCTTTATAGTTTTCAATCCAACATCAAACAACTCCTTCAACACCTGAAGGAAATCACAAAAAGTTTAACAGACACTCCTTGTCTTTTCTATTTAATAATGCATGTCTAAATGAGGGATTGCTACCGAGATAGACTTTGATAAAATTGTTATCTACTTTATAGAAATGAAACCTTTCAGACAACCATTTTTACAAGTTGATAATTTGCTAAAACAACAGTCATCCATTTTCTCGTGCAATAATCAGTACCTGTAAGATATTTGACTATAGCTTAGACTGGTATAAAGGTAAATGGTTCAGTAAAGAATTAAAAATCCTGACTGCTTATGGTCATCAAGATGGAATATTGAGATAATTAGGAAACCGACAGCTATCTCAGTCACAATGCAGATCTTATCAACATTTGAAATGTTAATTTTAACAAAATCACATTACTGTACATTGCCTGCAAGTTTTGAAAATGTTGAGTCAGAAGCAGTATCAACTGGTATATATGAACTGAACTTGATATCTGAATGTGTTAGAAGGAAATTGTTTTCAAAATTTATTGATTTGCATTGTAATTATCAACCATATTTCTTCGGGCGTAATATGAGACATTTTGAATGAAAATTAAAGGCAGAAAAGTGGTGGGGGTTGTATACAAGTACGCATCTTGAGAAAATTTTACTCAGCTGAAGAAAAAACCTTTTATTTGAAAGAGTAATATTGCAAATACGCTCAGTACAATAGATAATAAAACACAAAGTAGGTAAGTGTTGATAAGAAATGTTTACAAAGGTATTTAAAAACAAACAATAAATTTTTCTCTTTTCATTCTGAATGAAAGATAAAAAAAATATTACTTGAAGAAGGCCGAAACATTGTGAATATAACAATAAAGATGAGGACAATAGTCCAAACAATATAAATAGTGTAAATATTTTTGTTGTTGCTGTCATAATAGTAGTAGTGAATTACTTTCATCTACTGCAAGGAAAGTTGGGTCACTCTGTCATGTCACAAAGTTTTTCTCATCAGAATCCATCTTTCTCATTTACAAATCCACCATTCATCCATGCATTGAATACTATTTTCATATCTGGTCTGGTGCTCCTGCTGTATATTTTGAGATTCTTGACAAAATCCAAAGAAAATGAAATTGACCCTGACCAGGAATCTTGACTTCATTCACTTTCTCCCCAACATGACATGGCTTCTCTCTATCTTTTCTATAAATATTTTCATGGCAACTGAGCTTTCTTCCCTAGTGTCCCAACTGTTTGAAATTAAGCATGCTACCAGATTTGAAGTGTTTTACTGTTGAAATAGCTAAATGCAACTGCCACTTCTACTCCAACATTTTCTTTTCTCACACTTCCCACCTGTGGAATTCCCTTCAATTTCCTTGCTTTCCTGATAACTACAATCTTCAAAACTTTAAATGCAATGTCAATTACCATCTTCTGTTTTTTGAATTCTGTTCATTTTTTTTTGTTTCCTCTATCTTCCCTATTCTCAGTTTTCTCTTGCACTTTCACGCCCCTGTAACCACTTACACACTAATGCCATTACCACTTTGCTTGGGATGAAATGATTAAAAAAAAAAATCTTTTTCAGTTATTTTGTCATTCTGAGATTGCATAATTTCATTGGTAGACATTTTTAACTCTTTAAATTTTTGTTGCTCCAAGGCATTAAATATTTGTGAGGAGAAGGATGCAAGTTAATATCTTGTCCAAAACTAATTAATTTTGAGTTTCTGCTGTTTAATCGATTAAGAAGAAAATGGCTAAAAAAAGTTGCAATAAATAATACAATTAAATATATGTGGAATATTAGCTTAGAATCTAAAAAAAAAACCTAATAATTTCTACTTCATTATCAAATATTAAAAGAAAAATGAAAAATTTTTTAGCTTTAATGGTCAAAGCCTCAGCCATAAATGATCATATCTAGACATATTGAATGTGAGTCCCAAACTATTTTTTTATGTTGAATTGCCACAGTTTAATGTCATAACCAACCATGAGAAGAGCTAAAAATATTTGGATAAAAAAACATCAAATCAAGAATCTCAAAACATTTATTCATTTTGATTGGCTTAATATTTCTGTAAGGAGTTTATTTTTTATCAAATGAAAATGTGAAAAAGTAGAAATATGCACACATTTAAATGTTTTGTGTCGATTGTTATTTGTTCAGATCTTCATTAGTTAAAATATCATGAATCATGTATTTTAAATGATTTTAATGGTGTTGTTTATTCAGCCATTAGATATGTTATCATTTTGACATTGTAATCATGGAAAGTCAGAAAAAGTAAAAAAAAACCAAAAACTCTGTAACATGACTTGATATAAAGTAGTAAATAACCTCATCATCCATGAGTGGACAAGTAAAATTTAATTTCAGACCTTTATATATATATATATATATATATATATATTAAGAAGTGGACAAAGTCCGACAATTTATTTATTAAAGGCATTTTTATGTTTAACGTTCTTTTTAAGTATTTAAGTATTCTTTTTAAGTATTTAAGTAAATGCTCTGTTTATAATAAACAGTATTAAATAATATTTACCGGCCTAAATGTCCGAGAAATTTTCATAGAAAATATTCGTCCTTTGACAGGATTCGAATCCTGTCAAAGGACAAATATTTTCTATATTTCATTTTGGAAGAAATTACAAAAAATAAAGACCAAGTTTTGACTTTTTTTATATCATCATCAGAGTAGGCAGAGACAAATGGTGTGTGTAGGGTGCAATGGGTAAATTATCGTCATTTTATATTTTTAATTTCACACGTGTGTTGTTTGTTTTTAATTTTATCAACTGCACAGTATAGTAGGGTCAGTTGGGCATAATCTATAAGGAAAAGAGCACCATGATGCAATTCACTCTGCCAGAAACTTGGAAACTGCATGATGTACTGCTTGGCATTCACACCAGAAGCTCTGATGCAAACATTTCAGAGTGTTTGAGTGTCAGTTTGTGGACAGAACAGATGATTCAAAAAGAGTTGGATGAGTCTAATGGTGATTACAAAGGTACAGCAGCTCAGAAACCTCACTCTGATCCTTCTGATAAGAAAAGAAGACTCAGACTCAACATGGAAGCCTGCATCAAGTGCCTTGAGAAGATATTGCAGCCCTAGGTCAAGAGGGTGGCTGCTGGAAGACCCTGTGTCTGGCAACAGGACACTGCACCATGCTACACAAGAAAGAGAACCCTGTCATGGCCATCAGGCAATTTCTATTACCTCATCACCATTTACATCTGTTCACCTAACTCGTCAAACTGTTATGATCTTGTTTATTATGTGCAGGGTGCCATAATCTTTGCCTTCAATTCATCACTGAACTGAAGGCAAAGATTATGGCAGCATTCACCAATTTATACAAGGAGGCCATTCAGTAGAGTTGCAGGAGATTCCAAAGTAGTCTGGAAACTGTCGCTGAAGTAAATAGCAATTTTTATTGAATAAGATATATTTGTGTAATTTTGGTAAATATATCTATTAAAATGAAATGTTAGTGTTATTTTCATTTTTGCATAATTTATATGACAATTTATACATTGCACATTCTTTTTTTATATGTATTTATATATATATATATATATATATATATATATATATATATATAAGCACACACTCAAGATATTTGGTGATTTTTTTTTTATGTATAAAAATTTGGGTCAATTTTCCTGTTTTTCAGTGAAAATTTAAAAAGAAATTGTTTAATGTCCAAAATTTTTATTGAGAAAAAATAAACTAGAAATCCTTGAAAAAAAACTTGTATAAATGAAAAATTGCAGACCAAATTTGTGCAATCTCTATCTCACCCCATATATATATATAGTTTTAAGGTATGCTGTATTTATGGTAAAAGTGCTCAACATCAGGGATAGAGTATATGTAAATATAAAAGGTGGTCAACACTGAGTGACAATAGTCTGTTTCATGCTTGAGCACAATCATTAAGCCTGAAAATTGCTTTCAATCAAAAAAGAGTCTGTTGACACTCAGTGTTGGCCTCAATTATCTTTTCCAATCATCGACTCCTTTAAGTTTCATGCATCAATTTTCAGTGCCAGTTTTGTTTGTCCAAGGAAAACGTTGTGGCCATTTTTTAAACTGCAATGCATAAAAAACTAGAGCTGGTGTTTTGAATAAATCACTGCAGCAAGGGCAATGGGAAATGACTCCACTATCAATTTCAAGAAAACTTGTGGCATTTAACAATCATATTATGGAAGAAAAGGATGTGAAGTGGCTCAAGTCTATTGGAATTAATTAATAACACAGTATGGAGTAACATCCAGTGACTATTAGCATGTACAGTGTTAAGAGGGTCAAACACCATGAAATTGATCCCTCGTCCGGTTATGAAAGACATGAACAATGGATGCCACTGTACTCTCATCCAGCAGCTGTTCATATCAAACAAAAATGATTCTTCGAGCATGGAATATCAGAACATTAAATCAATCTATCAATTAATTTAATTTATGAATTAGTTCAAATAACTAAACAAATTAACAAACGGCTCCCACCAAAATAACTGTTAGAATAAATAAAAATAAAAACTAAATAAGCAGTAAATAAGTAAAAATAATCAATCCAAATAAATAAATAAAATAATAAACAAATTAACAAACTACTCCTGCCAAAATAATAGAATAGACTACAACAATTGATCAAAAAATTAGATAAAAAAAATAGCTTTAATTACCTTCTCAGACCAAAACAAACTATTAAATAAACGACCAAAACTAATCTTAAAAAATTTTTTACTACATTACTAAAACATCAAAAACTGAAAATTATAAATAAATAAAAAAAAAAACTGATCCATATAAAAAAATAAATAAACCACTCCCACCAAAATAAATGTTAGAATGGACTACCCACAATGCACCAGTGACCATATATATATATAAATAGTCAAGAAAAAACCTAACACATGTGGCCCAATGATTGCATCTAGCATAAAACAGTCTGTCACCTCTGAGTGTTGACTTCAACGTTCACTTTTATATATATATATATATATATTACAAACTGCTGCTTTGTGGCACCAACTTCAAAGAGGATGCTTCCTTGAATGCTACAATCTTAACCTGTTCTAGTCTAGGGTCAACTGTTATATTCCCCACATAAACTGAGCTTCTTACTCTGTAACCTTCTGCCTCGAATGGCTCTCGTGCCATGTACAGGGTGGACATCATTGTAAAAAAAAAAAAAAATGAATAATATGTCCTAAGTGAAAAGACTGCATTGGTATATAAATACAAAAACTTTACCTCATACATTTTGACAGACATAAAAAAAAGTTTAAATTGAAATTGCAACTTTTGAAATATTGTAGTTTATCTCAGAATTATATTTTTGCATTTAAAAGGGAAAACCATGAAAAAAAAAAATGAATGAAACGAAGTAAAACAAGAAAGAAATAATTTGGGGGTTGGGGACAGAAGAATTAAATGTCGGTAAATCTTGATGAATTTCTTAACTTGGGCTTTTTAGGAGAATGTTTTTGTCTTTGAGAGAATGAAGAAAATGGTATAATTTTACCATCACGGCCGCACAAAAGAGATAATTTTTAAATATGATTCATAAATAATTTTATGATTCTATATTTTTCAATAAATTGGTTTTTATTTTGATGGAATATATTATATCTTGACTTCATAACTCATAAAACATTCTCTGACTTGAAAAAAAAATAATCTGAAATTGCTGGAGACATTACAGCCACACTAAAATCAGTCAGTTCCCCCGAGGGCAGAGTCTTGGCTCATTTGGTTAAATTATTACACTTTGAAACAACTGGCTGAAATTAAAACCTAATTTCTATACTTATACTATCAACTTCTAAATGACAAAATCACAGAGAAATAAGAAAAAAAAACTTATGCTGTATTTGTTGGCATATAAAACTCAAAAATTTTTTTTAATCATTTTATTCCAAGCAAGGCAATAAAGCCACTAAGACGCTATGGCTTACTAAGTGTAATGGAAACTGAGAAAACATTATTGGGGTTGAGTGGTCAATAAAAAGAGCAGGATGCAAGATGATGACAATTGATATTGAATTTAAATTTCTGTAGATTGTATTTAACAGAAAAGCCAGAAGCTGGATGAGTTCCGCAGGCATGAAGTTTGAGAGAAGAAACTATTCAAATGCACATTTAGCAATTTTAACAGTAACATGATGAGACCTAACTGCCAATCTAGTACTATACTTAAATTTGTGAAGTCAAGGTACCAAAGAGGAAAGTTCATCAGAACAATTACCATGAAAATATTTATAGAAAAGACACAGGGAAGCAATGTTATGGTGGTAAACATTAAACATGAGAATTCTATAAATGTATAATAAATGCATGAAACATTAAATTGGGCCAAACAGACAACATTGATGAAGTTCTGATAATATTTGAAGCTTCATCCAACAATTATTTTCTCAGTATTGTCTGCTTTTAGAATTCTCTTCTCAGTCAAGAAATCTGTCATTCCAATCTTAGTTGGTTAGTTTTATTCCAGAGTAATCTTTTTATCTTTCATATATTAACAATAATACTGTATGCCACAATGATGAGCAAAATTGTCTCAAAGAATAATCCATTAATATATTCAGGCCAGTCTTTATTGATTGTTCCATTCCCATAGCCTTATGCCTGACTTAGCTAATTATGATATTTGTTTCTGTTCCCAAATATTGTACAACTAAACCAGCATTAATTTCTATACAATTTCATACTTTCCACTTCTTAGCTTATTTTTTTTCTCTTGAAGTGTTTCTTGCAACTGTGGAAATGCTTTAGAACATTAACTTCTATATCTCTACATGAAGTCATTATTATTTGCACTATTTACAGGTGGACTATTGTTCTCATCTTTATTGTTATTCTATGGGATGATAGCCTAGTGCATTAAAAATGTTGCTTTGTGAATTTGGTGACATAGAAATTGTGAGTTCAATCCCTGGGCCAGGCAGTATATATTTGAACCCAGTGGAAACAGTAGGAGCAATAAATGAACAGTACTAAAAATAGGAACTAGACAAGGTATTCCTAGACATGTGAAGTAGGACAAGAACTGTTTACACCCATTGATTAAATAAAGGGTTCAGTTTGGAATTCCCTGTAGGTTACCAGGATATACTCCAGATAAAGGCACAAAGTCTGAAGCATTGTGATAACAACAACAAAGATAAGGAAAATAATTCATTACGTAAATAGTGTAAATAATAATAAAGCTCATCATCCCAAAAATTCGGCCAATTATAATCTCTATTGTCTTAAAGAGCATTCTTAGCTTTCCATCTGTATGGCTGATGCTAACCTCCAGGAAAGCAACTCATGGCATCTTCTTGGTTTCACATTTCCTACTTATACCTTTGTTGTTATCAAGAGTGGATTAAAGTGTTGGTTTGTGAATTTGGTGACATTGTAATTCCGAGTTCAATCCCTGGGGTAGGTAGTGTGTACTTGGACCCAGTGGAAAGTGAGCAGAATTAAAAATAAGAACTAGACAAGAACTCTAGACATGTACAATAGGATGCGAATAGTCTACCCACATCGATTAAATAACCTAAATTAAATAATAAGTGACTTTCTAAATAATAATTAAATAATTGACTTTCTTTGTATATGTGATTATCTACGTCATTAAGTCAATATAGTCATTGAATTTATAAAACTATTACTTGATTCTTTTTTCATGACTAAAATATACAACTTTCTTTGTATGATTTTCCTAAATTATATAGATACACCAGTTTAGTTATACAAGTTAGACTCTGATGTAAAAGATTGTCCACCATGTTGAGTAAAATAAATATTTGTTAATCTAGCTTAAATTGAGTCTCTACAAGTTCTTAGATTACCTGGATAAATATACACCTGATATAAAGGCCAGAGTGCACAATGGTTGAAACATTGTGATAACAACAAAGATGAGGACAATGGTCTGCATGCAAATAGTGTAAATAATGGTAACTCGCATATATTCAGACAGAAGTTGTTAAATTCTATTACTCCCCAAATTTAACCAGATATAAGAACCCTTTTTTTTATTTTTGTAAATTATTTTAAGTCACTTGGTGTTTAATCCACAAAAGTAAAGCCTATCTTGAAACAAATATTTTGTCTTGATTATTCAAGACTGAAATATTTTGAGAAACCTATCAGACTGAATTAGAAATTATTATTAGGTTCAAAATAGATTCTATATACTACCAAACATGGTAATATTTGTTATACTAATAGTTTGAAAATCTTAGGAAGCTGTTTCTGATAAGTATTAAAACGCTCCTCATTATAAATTTAGTTTGAACTCATAATAGTCAGTGTTTGCATTCTGATAAAATCTTTTAAAATCATGTAGCCCTCTTGACTGGAATTAAGAAAAAACTAACTGTATTCCCATGCAATCGCCACCCCAGAAAGTGCCACTTGTTTGTTGCACCTATGTCTTAGATTTTTGACTGTTGTACAAACTGAACCCATGTTTTAACTTTTTTTTTTTACTCTTGTACACACTGGACTTATGTCAAACCTCTTAAATGCAAATTGAACCGACATTTCACCATTTTATCTCTCATGCAAACTGAGACTGTGTTTTAAGTTTTTTTTTTTAATCAGCTGCAAACTGGTCCATGTCTTAACTTCTTTTTATTTTCATGCAAACTGGACTAATATCCACCTATTTATTGTTTATCAACATGACAAAAATTTGCATGAAATAACCTGAAAAGATTAATCTACGATAAAACAAACTACAAAATTGAATAATTTTCTTCCTGGTATTTACAATTTTACCATGAGTCATAATAAATTTTGATATTTATTTAATTAGCCTTCTTTTAACTTCAGGTATAAATCTCCTCTTGCTCCAATCTGCAATAAATTACCTATTTTCCTTGCATTAATTTTAACATTTTTCAGGACCATTTTAAAATTGCTCAAGCCTACTTTAAGAATCACCAGTGTCAAAAATATTTCAAACAATCGGTGGAATTTTTATTTCTATTTTTATTTTTTGATGTTTAAAGGATGTCACTCGAAAACTTGAGTTGAAATTGGTTCCAGCAAATGTGAGATTGTCAGAATTAACCTAAAACAGTTACATAAACGTACACAAAACACAATTCTTGGAAACACACACACACATACACATTATATATATATATATATATATATATATATATAAGGAGATAAATGACTTTCTTTGTATATGTGATCATCTACATCATTAAGTCAATATAGTCATTGAATTTATAAAACTATTACTTGATTCTTTTTTCATGACTAAAATATACAACTTTCTTAGTATGATTCTCCTAAATTATATAAAGACACCAGGTTAGTTATACAAGTTAGAATCTGATGTAAAAGATTGTCCACCATGTTGAGTAAAATAAATATTTGTTAATCTAGCTTAAATTGAGTCTCTACAAGTTTTTAAGTGTTAATGTAGAAATCTCAGAAGTGAATGATTTATAAGTTAATTTATCCTGAGGTATTTAAGGATGCCAAAGAGTCAGATTGCTTTGTTTATAAAGAATCCAATTACTTTTTGCTTTTAAATAACTGAAAGAAAAACAATTTCTTTGATTTTATTCCCATAGATTTTCTTGCAAGGAAAGAATCATTTAAGACATTTTGACAGCTTCTTAGTTCATTTTGTTTTTTTTTGTTTTTTTTTTTGACAAAATCAAAACATGGGAGAAAACCCCATTGATTTTCTTTGTGATTCAGATCTATTTGCCATAAAAAGTATTTTACAATAACTTAGATGTGTAGGAAACTGTTTGTTTTGACCAAAGGTTTTAGCTGATAGAATACTGAGAAAAAGTAGAAACACACACACACACACACACACATATATATATATGAGGAAATAAGGAAATCGTAAATCTGCTTTCAAAACAAATCAGCCATCAATATGTTCTGTGAATACAAGAGGAGATTTATTCAAACATCATAGAACTTCTGTGAGTTATATATAAATACTCTTTTATTAAAATTATTCTAAATCTAGAATTATTTCACTGAAAAAAATTTTCATTTTAAAGTATTCTACGATTCTGCCATGTTTTGAGATTACCATTTTTGTCTCTTTGCAAAAAGAACATTTAAAACTTGTTAACATTTATGTTCCAAATATTTGTCTCGTCTCTACTCTTGACAATTGTTTGAAGTGATTTCCTGAAGGTCTTCATCAAGAATGAACCATTTTCTAAAAGAAAAATATCTGAAAATGTGGAGAGAAATTTAAATCAGTTTATTCCTTAATAAGTCAATGTAGATTTTTTTCAGCTTTAGGCCATTTTCTGTTTCTCCTTTAGATTCATTTTTTCTTCTCTCACTCTCTCTTTAATATATATATATATATATATATATATATATATATATATATATATATATATATAACAACCTATATGAATATAGATTAAAAGTGGATATTTGAATGATAAAATGGAAAAAAAAATACTTCATCTCCAGAAGAAAATTCTTTAAACTAATAATCGTTTTATTGATGCAGTCAGTGAGTGTATGTATATAAATAATGTGTGTGTATATAAGAACAAAATTGAGTTATAAAGATAGCATTAAAAACACCCTAAAGGAAGACGAACATCATGCAAAATGACAAACTCTAGTTTGTTCATCCTCTCTTGGTAAGAGACTTTGAATAGAATTCATGTTGTGCATGAAAAAAACTCGAGGGATATTTGTAAGTGTTTTGATGTCAATTTCTCTGAAAATCTTGAGACAAATCTTTGTGTGTTGAATGTAGTTTTGCTTCTTAGTAGGGCACGCCTCAAAAATGCTCAAGCCATCACATACAAAGAGAAGTCACTCATTGCATGTTAAGCAGTATTTACATAAGAACTCATGCAAACAATGCTCAACAGAGAATGAAAGATCCTAATGAGACTGAAAGCCACATCTGCAATGCATGGAAGTGTGTTCAAAATAAAGTCCCTGTGGGCAGCTCCTGTAAGATGTGCTGGGAGAACATATGGACCTACCAGACAGTCACCTACAACTTCAGCCCACACATTAATCATAAAAGGATGCTGGTGTTTAGCCTGTATTGCACCATGGGATTTGGATCCACTCACAAATGTTGGCTGTGTAAATTTGTTATTCTATCTCTTCCGAATGTTGCTTCATTCGTGAACAAGACTGAAGAGACAGACAACAGATCAGCAGTTTGTGCAATAAGCCTGTTGTAGTAAAGAAAAGACTGTCAACTGATAGTAGCAACTGCAATAGATTTCTTCTGTTTCTTGACCACAACACTTGTAGCCAAATCGCAGTTCAAGCGATAGTCCGATGTAACAGTCCAACAAACAACGTAGAAACGACAAAATGGGGTTACACGTCAAACCTTCGCTTCTCACCAGTAAAAACGCGTGTTCATCCACCAAGCTCAAAAAAAAATCATCTCCTTTTATAAGCAAAAAACAACGACTCCTGTTCACCGAGAGAATTTTCTGATTGGTCATGCCATTCAGGAGAGGGAAGAACATTAGCATAGCTTCTAGTCATTGATGTAGATTTTTGCTAACTACTTTTTGGTAATTTTTCTTTGGCAGATTGCACACAAAACACAAACTTTTTGGGGGGTAATTGATTATCTCTTTCACTACAAAGCGATTGCCAAAAGTTCTCCAGAAGGCAAAAGACCCTGCATACATTGTAGATGAAACAGATACAGGAGTAGCTCTTGAAGTACTCTCCAACTGGTACTATGATATGTGCAACATGCTAGGACCACTTAATGTGTGCTGATACCTGGATCATCTCCAACAGCCTGTAGAATATGTTGCCAGACATACGAGCAGATCTCGGTCTTCTTTGATCCATAATTTGGGGTGCCATGGATCCTGTTTCGGCAACGTGATGATAAACAGCAACAAAGTTTGTTTGACTTAGCTGCTCAGAAAGCAGATTTTGATACAGCCA
Organism: Acanthosepion pharaonis; assembly: GCA_903632075.3. Classification (NCBI taxonomy): domain Eukaryota; kingdom Metazoa; phylum Mollusca; class Cephalopoda; order Sepiida; family Sepiidae; genus Acanthosepion; species Acanthosepion pharaonis. The sequence goes on from CAHIKZ030004942.1 coordinate 2,070,052, forward strand.
TGCAGCATTGTGTTCATTGCCATTCGCATGACCATATGTAAAAATCATATCTGCCTGCGCACAATATGAATATGCTGCCATTGTTAAATGGAGCAATTCTCAATTAACTCATGACTACACAATGAAGACTAGTAACAAATGTACATGAATGACAAATGTAACCTAGTCTACATGGCAACACGGCACCATCTGTCATAAACTTATTTTAACTTTAATAACTTTAAAATGAAGGATTTGCAGACATATGTTTATATAGACTTTGTCCTTGTTTTGGTGTGAGGAACCCACGCCCAAAATTCGTAAAAGTATGTTTTATACATTACACACACAAACATATATATATATATATATATATATATATATATACGCACATACACAGATACACATACTCTTTCCTTTTTACTTGAGAATAATATATTTTTTTTAAAGACTATATTATCATCATTAGACTAAGTATTATACACATGTGTATATATATATATATATATATATATATATATATATATATATATATATATAGGAAAAGACAAAATTTATAAGGCATTTTTAAAAAGAAAAAGCTAAAAAAGTTTTGTCCCAGAACTTATCAAGTTTATTTTTCTGGGAATAGAAAATTTAAAAAGCAAGTAAATTAATTCAAATTAACGAATGGAATGGAAGAAAAACAAAATGAATGAAAAATACACTTTTTTTATTTCTTATATTCTTTTTATATGTTTTATATATATATATAAACTCTTTCCTTGATATACATTTTTAAATACTATATTATCACCCTTCTAATACTAATATAAAAACAACTGATTGTTATTAGGTTAAGTCAATAACGTATAGAATAGTAATTAGTAAGTTTAAAGATGTTACATGAATGGTAGTCATATCAATTTTTTTTCAAAAATGAAATAAATTCCATCCACATTTGTTTAACACTAAAATTCTAATTGTTCTACATTAAGTTTAATTATCCTCAAATAGAAACAATTCCTTCCATTCCTTTTCTATGTCTACAAAATCTTACCTATTGATCACTGCAGTTTATCAAATCATTCCAGTTCTGTTAATATTTGAGACTGTTAAGTATAGCAAGTTCATTTCTTTTCTCCTAGAATGTCCAGGAATTCTGCCAGGGAGAAGAGTTCAACAGATGTGCATGAAGAAATGGCTGTAAAGATTTTTGTTAATGTATTCAATTAGGTTGGCTTCTTTCATTAGCAAACCTAAGTGATAGACCTACGCAATGTATTTCACAAAACCTCTATGTCTCCAAAACCAAAGAGACAGTAAAAACTTCCTTTTCTACAGTAAATCATACAGGTTTCTTTCATCAATGGAGTTAGATGATTCTTTGAAGCACTTCAAGCTGCCTTAAGCATTTTATCCATACTGTTCAAAAGATTACAACCAAAGATAAAAATGTCAGGATTTGACTCATGAAGACAGAGAAGGGTTTTAAAAATGCTTAGTTATGATGGGTCATTATAGTTAATCTACCTTTATTTATAGATAGTTTATGTCTCTGCAAATACATGAAACTATTTTTGTAACAGATGAACCTCCAGTATGAGTAAAAACTTTATAAATAACAAAAAATATGAAGAAATTCAGGCATGAAAATATTTCTTTATCAATCAAAAGTAACTGCATCATTTTATATCTGTGTTTCTCTAATATTTTTCACCATGAGCATTGAACACAGAAACATTTTTTGTCCTGACCATCGAACACATAAATATTTGACCTGGCTATTCTTGAGGTTAAAAGCATTAGTGTTTCTAGCAATCCAATCCAGAAAATTCTGCAAAGTGGGGCACTTCAGTTCAGTATTAATGTAAGTATTTAGATATATAGCTACATGTCTGTGTCGTAATAGAATGTGACACAAAGTCAGTATTTAATGTGGGATTCCAGAAAGCCATTCAAAGAATTGCTCAAATCCCCTCATTATTTCCTCTTTTGGAGATATCTCAGATACTGGATAATAATCTCAATATTCTCTCAAAGAAGTATTACCTTAGGGGGAGGGGGGACACCCTGGGGCTCCAGTTAATATTTCTTTGAAATTATATGCATGAAAGAGGGGGAAAACATGAAATGAATTTAAGTAGGATTTTTGTACATTTATACAACTTTAAATAAAGATACTTTGAAATCTTGTTATAACACTTTATTAAATAAAATACATACTACAAAATTGAAAAGTTTTCCCAAACAGTAGTATTAGCAATGACATGGAAGTTCACAAATAATTTCCATGTATTTTTAATGCAGTTTAATTCTCTGATTATCCTGGAGGTTATCAAATTCATCAACAGATCATTCCATGTCAATTCTCTCAGCTTTTGCCAATTTTCAGTTGATTACAGCGTCAAAGGTCAGTTTGTTCATTTTTGAGATGCTTCTTTCACATCAAGTGCTCGTCACTGAAACTTTTACACTTATTTAACAGAACAGACAAATTTTATGGAATTAACTATGCATCAGTTCTTTTATAGGATTTTAAAAAAAAATCCAAGATTGATAAAATAGTTATGAACTACATCACAAATAAATGTTGGCGCTGCTATGTAACCTTGACATATTTGGAAAGTATATCAAAATAATCCAGAACCTATAATTCCTGAATTTAGATAGAAAATGAAGTCAGTAATTATATTGAAATTATTATGGAGTCACTAACTGGGTGCCCTGTGATTGGATGAAAAACAACCAATCACAGGCTACCTTTTTAGACTTTCACCAAATCCCCATGTGAGCAGTTTTTACAAACGCTCTTCCTCTTTTGCTTGTTGGGAACCTCAGAGACAACACGTCCCCCATCTGCACTCCGTCATCTAAACATCAGGACACATGTGAGGATTTAGACAGCAACTGAAGCACAGGAGTCAGGACTCTATTTTCTTCAACCCAGCCAAACAGGAAAGATAAACTGTTATAAGGACACATTTTGCAGATAAATCCCGCAAACCGACTGTTTGCAATTTGAAACTTTACTTCTGTTTTCCTACAAATACATGTTTTTCATACATTTTTCAACTGTGTTTGTGTTCCTTTCTTCTTGCCGGCATCACAATATTTTTGTTACCAATATAATTGGGAAAATCCCAATAATTATACAAAAATAGGAAAGTGTTTAAGAAAAGGATGGGACTTCTCACTGAACTTAATCAACCTATAAAGTGAGGCATTACTGAGAGAATTATAAATCCAACCAGGATTCATTATTGACAGCCACAATCGTAACAATATAAGTGATGAAGATGACACAATGTTGATAGCAGAAAGAGAAAATGAAAGTACAAGAACTTGTACAGAATTTAGTGAAGGAAAGCAGGAAGAAAGGACTAAGCATAAATTGCAAGACAAAAGACTGCATGGTTGGTAGCCAAAGGAAGAATCCAACATGCAAATTACAAATCAGATACCAAATTCAAACAGGTACAACAATTTAAATATCTGGGAAGTGTTTTAAAAGATGATGGAAGTGTGACACAGAAATCCAGAAGCATATATGGATAGCAAAAAATGCCTTTCAAAAGTTAAGCAAAGTATTAAGTAACAGAAAAATTTCTTAGAAACAAAGAAAATAGTAATGAACTGAACTTGAAGCAGCAGAAATGTGGTTCTACAGAAGGATACTGAGAATACCATGCACAGAACATGAGAAACAATTTTTTCACAATAATGGAAACAAAAATCAGAAAGAGTTGAAATTTCTAAGGAATGTAATAAGGAAAGTAGGCTTGAAAATTTGATACTCACAGGACATATTGAAACCAAGAAGGATTGATGAAAGCAATGCACAATCTACCTGATGAGCTTGAGTAATTAAATGGTGGAACAGATAGCAAAAGAACAACATTTATTAAGACCAACAAAGGACAGGAAATTGTGGAGAACCATGATTTCCTGTGCCCTGAAGATACATAGTACATAGAAGAAGTAGTGAACTTTTATATTATAATGTATAAAAATTGGGAGGCAATTCAGAGGCCAGACAACAATTCCACAATTAAATGCAACCTAACTTCAGTGTTTCTTAAATGAGTTTTATGAATTTTACTTTAATTTGAATATTTTTAAGCCTGTTAGAAAGTGAATAATGCATTTAATTTCTAACAATTTTTTGATCAAATACAAAGAAGAATCTGCACTGTTATTGGTTCTGATCTGGCATCTCAGTTTCAGTCACATTCCCACAGCCATAACATAGCTTCCTTGCATCTTTTCCATAAATACTTTCATGGTAATTGTTCTTATGAACTTACCTCTATGGAACCTAGACTTTTATGAATTTAAGTGCAGTACTAGATTGGCAGCAAAGGTCTTATCATTTTACAGTTGAAATGGCAAGATGTAACTGTAAGTTTTCTGCAAATAGTTTCTTCTCTTAAACTTCTTTCCTGTGGAACCTCAAGTTCTATGCTAACAGTTCCTTCTATTGCACTTCTGACATGTGGAACTTTCTTCCAGCTTCATGCTACCTACTCAAATTTGATTTTCAAAAATTTAAATGCCATGTCAATCATTCTTAATTCCTGCCTTTCTTTTATTGGTCTCTCTCACTTCTTAATTTTTTTTTTTCTGATATTCACTCACACTCAGTAACCCCTTTTGTTTTAGTGACTTTATTGCTACACTTGGGTGAAATGATTAAAAAAAAAAAAAAATGTCAGATAGAGTTTATAAAAATTCAGAGGTACCATATTTATTGAGATTTTGGTTCTACAAAACTATCTTTGGTTTGCAGAAAAAATAGTGAAAAACATTGCAAATCAATACATTTTGATCTTGACTTATTAGATGGTTTATTGTAGTGAACAGATATTTTTTATGTCTGTACTTAGGAGAGAGATTAGTGCCTGATTGGAAGTAAAGATAGGTTTTCAATGATTTCTCTATGGAAGTTTCCATACTTGAACATGAATAACAATAATGTAATGAAGCAAAAAAAAAGCAACACTTTGTACAGATTTTATGCTCCCATTGATGGAAATGACTTGAATGGGATATTCTCTTCAAGCGTTCCTAAACAGAATTACGCAACAATTAGATTAATTTTATTGACTGGAAGAAATTCTTCTTTGTGAATCTCTCTTTCTGGCAAAAAAAGAAATGTTATTCTAATGTTTATTCTTCATGTCTCTATATTCCCAACACAATATTACATCTATTTTCATCATTTATCATTCCACTTATCATACCTTGACAACTCTACTCTGATTTCTATCGGCCTTCGATAATACTCTGGTGGATAATTCTTTAATTTGTTTAACTTCATAGATACTTAAAAAAAAAAAACTTTCTGTAGTTTTTTTTTTAACAATAATGTTCTCTGTATAAGGCGCAAAAGCCATTCAAGTTAGAGAGTTACAGAATACAATGCACACTTTATGGGAATATGTGGGGAAGATAATCATTAAAATTTACTCTTATTTAAATTTTAAAAGAATAAGGTCTGATATAAGAGAAGATATTTTTAAGTGTTTACTCAGGCTTTTGTCACCATTTTTAATTGTCTTTCTATTAAAAACATTGCTCATCAAGCAGTATTTAACCCATTCATGCCAACTTTTCCATTTTTTTTGTATGGTGGGTGTTAATGGATTATTGACACAAGCCTATAATAAATAACAGAGTTTTTATAAACTGAAAGTGAATACCAATTTTTAGAAAACAAAAATTAAAACTGGATTTAAGAAAAAAAACTAAAATTAATATTGGATTTTAAGAAAAAACTGAAAGTGGACAGTAATGGATTAAATTTTATGATGGCATAGAATCACACTCTCACTATATATATATATATATATAAAATTGTTATTTAGCAGATATTGTATATGTAAATTGTTAAACATCAATTTAAAAAAAATTTTTTTTTCTAAAATTCAACTTGCAGAACAAAACAAAAAACATATTTATTCTTTCTTTTTTTTTTTTTTTTCAGAAAATGTGTTGTGGCTTTAATAAATTATTATACATATGTGATTTTGTAAATTATTAAATAATTACAATTTAATTTTTGTTATTTTTAGTTTTGAATTAAAGTAGTTAAAGAAAATTTTTCTCTTTGTTTTTCTAATACATATATAAAAATAAGAAAAACTGTAAAGGTTATTTTTGAAATGCACTTCATCCGTTAGGATTTCATTGAAGTGATACTCATCACAAAAAAACTTTCCAGTTTGTTTTTTACTAAATACAGTTTGTTGATATATAAAATTATGCAAAATTATACATTGTTTATATATATATATATATATATATATATTTAGACAAATTAAAAACTTAAAATTTTAAGACACACTGTGTTGTATATTGATATTTTTTTCATTTTATTATTTCAGTTAGATTCTTTGACTAGTTTCGACCAGCATAGCCATCATCAGTAGAAAAAAAAAATCTACTTCTTAGTAGCATTGAACTACAGGAATGAATGACTTCCAAAGAAAATGAACTTTATCTGTAGTATTCTTTTGTTTGTTTTTATCGTTAATTTTCGTCAGTCCTTGTGTTGGAAAAACAGCCTCTTTTAAGTTATTTTTTAAGATAGAGGCTTGATAGATTCATGCTACTCTGAATTCCCTTGGTCATTTTGACAGTTTTATTGGTTCCTGGGAAGGAGATGTGTCTGTATTAAGTGTATGTTATAATTTTTGGGAGTGTGTATGATGTGTGCAAGTGTATATATTAGTATGGGTGCATCTATAAGTCTGTCTTGTGTGGGTGAGAAATGCAGCTAGGGCTTGATTTATGGGGTTATATATTAATTCTATCTATGTTGTTAAATTTGTGATTAAGCCTATCTTGATGGACTGTTTTGTCTTCATGCTCTTCTCAAATTTTTCTAATGTTACCTTTTCTGTCCTTTTGTGATTATTTACTAATCTTAGTTTTGTCTGGCACAAAGCTACAACTATAATCCAAATTTAGTACATTGGTAATAGTATGAAGCAGTAGTAGATCAAATAGTGTATGGGATTGTAAAAAGCCAAATGTTAGTAAAAGTTAGAAAGGATAGGAAGTTATGGAGAGCCATTATCAACTATGTACTGAAGAGATATGGCACACAGAAAAGAAGTAATTTTGTATTGTACTAATCTCTGTTCACTTGCAACACATGGTCACTGACTTTCTAAGTTGTAGTGTCACAAACCCATATGATCATTAGCATCATCAAAGCCAAATATGATTGTGGGTCCTTTTGTGGAGTCAACGAATTTTCAAAGCACCAGCAGGTGTTTGCATTTTTCAACACTTTGTAAAGGATACTGGGTAGAGATTTCAAAGTTCTTACATTCTTTTATGTGCCACGCCTTTCAGGGTATGTGCTATCATGGCTCTCCACAAAATCCTGTCCTTTGTAGCTCTTAGTAGGGCTTATCTTTTTGCTATCTCTTCTAATCCCTGTTCTGCTAACCATTTATACAAGCTTGTTAAGTAGGTCATTTGCTGCTTTCCTCTGCCTCTCTTGCCTTTAATATGTCTTGTGAGTGTCAAATTCTCCAAGCCCTCATTTCTCAAGTTCCCGAAAATTGAAACAGTCTCTTTCTGATTTTAAGTGTAAGCATACTTTTTGTTTTCATTTTCCTTAAAACTTCCTATTTGCTCACATGTTTGGTCCATGGTATTTTCAGTATCCTTCTGAAGAACCACATTTCTATTTCTTCAAATTTCTTCATCTGGGAGGAAATTATCTACCATTCACTGCCATATAGAAGGACTGATATTACATAACAGTCCAACACTCTTTTCTTTGTTCTTGATGAAATATTCCTGTTTCTTAATACTTTGCTTAGTTTTTGGAAGGCATATTTTTCTATTTCATTGTATCTTAGGATCTCAGTGCCACATTTTCCAACCTCTCTTAAAACACTTCCTAAATATTTAAATTTTTGTACTTGCTTGATTTTTGATTTCATAGTTCATATTTTTAGTTGTTTCTTTTGATGGCTACCATACTTTTTTTTTCTTTTTACATTTCATGTTTCGTCCTTTCTTCTCACTTTTTTTTTACTTAAAACTCTCAATAAGTATCCTTTATTATTGAAATTTTATCATATTTTTAAATTCTTAAATTAAAGATATTGCTTACGCATTCACTTTAAAAGAGTTTCATTACATGAGTTGTAACAAGAAAATGGTGTGCCTGCTTCTTCAGATTTCCTTACAGTCTTCTAGGATAAAACATTTTATAGTGGTGCCATTATTCTCCTGATATTTTTGAAGAACTTTCTTTGTTCGGTATGTTTGATTTAACTGAGCAGATTGGTGTTTGTTTCTCTGCTATTGACTTGGTACAGGACGATTCTTTTTGATGTTGACTTTACTTATACAAATGTCTGTATCGAAAGAGATCCATGAATAATTATTTGGGAATATGATTTAGGCATTGTATTTAATGATTTTTAGCAGCAATGCTAAAACTTCTAATATAACAGTTGATATGCATTTTTTTATTTCCATGGAGGAGATTTTTGGATTCTTTCGTTGTATGCATATGGGAAAAGTTCTTTCAGAAAAGTATGTTATATAAATAATCTTCCACTGTTTTGTATAATAATTTTGTTATTTTTATTCAGATCATGGCCCCAGTGTCATGAGATAGAATCACATTCAATAATTCCCAGGAATCAAAAAATTTTATTTTAGCCTTGTTGTCAATAAGTGTCTAAGCGGGTGCTATGCTTGTGTCATTTTCAATGAGTTTCTTAGAATTTGATCACAGATTCTGAATTTTAATTGCATTCAATGGCTGACCTAGAAGAGCCTGCTTAATAAGGCATGCATTGAAGCCCAAGGGAGTGTGACAAATGTAAGGGGGAATTACAAATGATTCAACACTTATGGATTCACAGAACTGTGGCCAGACATTTTTTTTTTTTTGTTGCATTACTGAACTTGAAAGCACAACTGATGTTTATAATTTAATATTCATGTCAATTTCACACAGACACACACACACACACACACACACACACACACACACACATATATATATATATATATATATATATATATATATATATATAATCTCAATGTCTGGTGCCTAATGTTTAAAAAAATAAACATTTATTTGATAAAATAAATATTTATGTCTCAACATAATCTGGTATTTTGACAATGCACTTGAAAATTATACAGTGAAAATTGCAGATATAATTCACCAAAGTGCACAGAAGTCTCCAAATGTATTTAATTAAGTATAAAAATACACGCACACACATTTATATATGTATTTGGGTAGAAATCCTTTTTTTTAGAGGCAGAGTAGGGGTTCAAGTCTTCAGGAGTGTAGCCCAACTCGCCACACTTGACCAATTGTGAGTTGGTGAAGCAATTCAACCCATAGTTGGGATGGATGGCCATTGATTTTGAGATGTTCATCCACCCTTTAACAGTTTTCATTATTTTTTTTTTGTGTTTGCTGTTAAGGTTCTACTTAGCCCCATCACCAGCTCACCAGTCAGTGACTTGACCATGAAGCAATTTGTACAGGATTACATGGTATCAACTGGCAAAAGGCTTATATATGTCTGTGTGTGTGTGTGTGTGTATATATATATATATATATATACATACATACACACACACTTTATATATACAGGGTGCAATGGATAAATCGTCATCTAAATTACGCAAAAATGAAAATAACACTGACATCTCATTTTAACAGATATATTTACGTCAACCATGGCCTCCAGACAACTTCGGGATCTCCTGCAACTCTTCTGGATGGTCTCCTTGTTTAAGATGATGAATACTGCCATAATCCTTGCCTTCAGTTCATCTTTGGTGTTACAAGGAGTTTTGTTGGTCTCTCACTCAACTGTGCCCTGCATATAATATTCAAGGAAGTTGCAGTCTGGTGAGTTAGGTGTTCAGATGTAAGCATAATGTGGCCACAGAAATTGTCTGACAGCTATGACTGGGAACTCCTGCTTGTGTAGCATGGTGCAGAGTCTTGTTGCTAGATAAAGGGTCTTCCAAGTAGCCACCCTCTTGACCCAGGATAGCACTACCCTACCAAAGCACATGCTGTAGGCTTCAGTGTTGTGGCTGAGATCCTGTGGGAAGATAAATGGAGGTATAATGTCACCATCACTAGAGATGATTCCAAACACCTTCATCATCACCATTAGACTCATCCAAGTCTTTCTGAATTCTCTGCACTGTTCTAAGATTGACACCCAAACACTCTGAAATGTTCATTTTGGAGCTTCTGGTATGAATGCCAAGCAGTACAGCATGCCATTTCCAAATTTCTGGAGGAGTGAATTGCCTCATAGTGCTCTTTTTCTCACAGATTGTTTCAAACTGACCTTATTATAATGTGCAGTTGACAAAATCAAAAACAAATAATACATATCTGCAAAATGAAAATGAAAATGGCAACAATTTAACCATCGCACTGTGTGTGTATGTGTGTGTGTGTGTGTGTATATATATATATATAAAATATGTATGTGCATGTGTGTGTGTGTGTATATATATATATATACACACACACACACACATTTTATATATTTTACACTGGACATCAGAGTAAAAACTTCCACGTTCTGGGTATGACGATTAACTACATCTGCATCCTGAGTAAGACAATAAACTACATCCAATAGCAAGGCCTCTGACCAGGTGGTTTTGAGTAGTATGGAACCACCTTTTAATTGTTAGTGTCCCCAGGTCCACCCTGACCCAGGGCAGTAGCACCTGTTAGGGTCCCAGCTATGGGTAAATAATTAACCTCCAAACTGGGGCCAAAACACTATCAAAGTGTAAAAATAGGTTTTAATACCAGAAATACATTTTTATAAAAAAAAAAAAATTACCCACAATAAAATTTTGAATAAAAAAATTATTACCAGCAATACATTTTTGAAAAAAAAATCTATCAACAATAAAAATCTTGTTGGCATTAAATAACCCATTGAGGTGTTGATATGCTGTGAAAGAAACCAAACCAAACTAAAATGTTCCTTGCCAAACGTTCCACTTTTTATCATAATTTGGTTTTAAATGAGAAATAATGGAAGACAATAAATAAGTAAAGAATAAAAGTGTAAAGTTATCATCATCATCATCATCATATTTATAAGAAGTTTTTATCTATTATTGTTGTTGTTGTTAAAAATGCCTGAAAAATAAAAAGTCATGGATGAAGTCAACTCTACTGAATCAACAGTAAAAAGTAAACAAAACAAAATAACATTATGAGTCAAAACACTTTTCTTACAGATTTGAAAATACATTCTTTTTCACACAAAAAAATACATTTACATATAAAAATGGTAGGGTTATTCATGCCAATATAAAAGTCATTTAGTAAATACAATGTATTAAATGTTCCTAATAATATAAACCTTAGTGATAATTGTTGTGTCCATTAAGAATGGTAAATCACTATTTTAGTTAAATAGAGTTATCACCCTGGTAAAGAAAAAAGAAAAGAGAACTCTCTTGGTTGGAGTCTTGTTTTGTAGATGGTGGTTTCCAGTACCACCATTTTTGTGAATAGACCCATCATTTGTTTTTGTCTGAGTTTGTGATTCAACATAATTACAATAAATGGCACCGAGGATGAGATTGGTCCAGTTTTCACCTTCATCTGACCTCTTTCAATCTGATAATGAATCTCTGTTCTCAGTCAGTGTTCTTTCAACACTATCCCCATCAATAACCTTACCCAGGATTATGGCATCCATCCACAAAAAAAAAATTAGTTTGATAATTGACACAGTAAATATTTTGGGAAAAACACTTGGCCACATGGCGCCATTACTCCAAAAGCCTGTACCCCAAATTTATAAATACAATTCAAATATTTTCCCTTTCCTGTCCATGGATTCTTCCAAATAAAAATCAGCTACAAATCATTAACAGTCAAGGCAATTTTTTACGTATTACACACAAATGGATGCATCAACCTGATGAGCCGTAAGACAGCTCAACAACTAAACCTGATTCATTTTTCTCTACAGATAGGCCCGACAAGCATACCTGATCAGTTTTCTAGTTTGTTTGATGGTGCAATTGGTTGCATGAAGGATGACAAAGTAACTCTCCACATTGTGAAATCTGTAACCCTAGTTGCTCAAATTCATCACCGTGTTCCTTTCCATGTCTGCAAGGATGTAGAAAATGAGCTAGAAAGACCAGAGAGTCTGGACATCATCAAAAAGGTTGAAGGTTCAAAACCATGGGTCAGTCCCATATTTGCTGTTCCCAAAACAGGTGGAGTGCATCTTTGCAATTAAGCAATGTCAACTATTGATGACCTGGTAGCAGATTTAAATGGTGCAACAGTTTTCAGCAAGCAGAACATGGAAAATGCATACCATCAGTTAGAATTGGATGAGGCAAACAGATATATCGCAACATTTACCACTCATGTGGGTCTCAGAAGGTACAAAAGATGACTATTTGAGGTCAGCACAGCAGCTGAGATATTCGAGAATACAATATCGGAACTTCAGAGGAACATCTCAGGAGTGAAAAATCTCTCAGATGATATCATTGTTTATGAAGAAAACCAAATAGATCATGACAGAAACCTGAAACGCGCCCTAAAGAGACACTTCTCTGTTAAGAAGTTAAGATTTTATGGTCATTTATTTGGAGAGACTGGAATCACTCCAGACTCTGTGAAAATTCAAGACGTCATTAACTCTGCTCCACCAGTGTCAGTGACTGAATTTGAGTCATTCCTGGACATGACACTGTATGTTGCAAGATCCATCTCAGGACATGCCACTTTCACAAAACCTCTAAAAAATTTGACAAAGAAATCCATAATCTGGAAATGGGGAAAACATGAGCAAAGAACTTTCAACAAACTAAAAGAGACACTCACCAGTTGTAAGGTCATGTTGTATTTCAACCCCAAGAAACCAAGAGAAATTCTGGTGGATACCAGCCCAGTAGGGCGAGGAGCAATCTTTATACAGGGAGATCCTCCCCATTTGCTGTGCGATTCAAATCCTCATAGAAACAGAGCAGAAATACTCACAGACTGATAGAGAATATCTAGCAGTTGTGTATGGAGTCAAATATTTCCATCTTTATCTGGTTGGGGCTCATTTCACAGTCATCACAGGTGACTCAATGGAATCATGAACAACAGAAAACCCACCACAGCCAGATTTGGCCTAATGCCATACAGCATGGATCTGATATACAAACCTGGATGAGATAAAAACAACCTAACTGACTACATCAGCAGACACCCCCACCCCATGAAATACCCAGATGTGATAATGCAGGATAAGCATATATTGCTTACATTGTGGAAAATGCAATACCCAAACCCGTCACTTTGAGAGAAGTGAAGTCAACTATTGGAAAGGACCAACAACATTAAAAAGTGATGAAAGCTATACAAACTGGTCATTGAATAGATCCAGAAATAAAGGATTTCAGCAATTTCAAAAATGAATTTTCCATTTACATTGAACTTATCACATAATTTTACAAATGACTCTATGTCTGAAGACCAGAACTATTGCCCACCTGGCTCAACAAGGCATAGTCAAATCAAAACAGTGCATCAGAAAAAAGGTGTGATTTCCTGGAATTGATAGTTTTGTAGAAGATACAGTGTAATCATGCATACCATTCCAGGCATCTCACCCACAATCCATGTGAACCTCTACAATCCACACTGCTACAATCAGAACTATGGAGTTACCTTGCTATTGATTTTGCTAGTCCTTTTCCCTCAGGTGACTACTTCCTTGTAGTCATAGATGAATACAACCAGTTCCCTGAGGTAGAAATAATCCCATCCACCTCAGCAAGAACAGTCCCACCAAAACTTGAAGCCATTTTTTTCACACCAACAAATCTCTTCCTTAGTCAAGACAGACAATGCCCTCCACCCCCCGCCAGATTCAATGGGGAGATTTTCCAGTTCTATGCATGAGTTTGGTATACAACACAAAAGAATAACACCCCCCCTGTGGCCAGAAGCAAATGTGGAGGTGGAATGCTTCATGGCCACTCTCAACAAAAACATCAGATCATGTGTAGCTGAGGGCCCACACACATGGAAGTCTCAACTACCCATTTTTCTTCGGATGTATAGGGTCATTCCTCATGCTTCCACCAAAATTTCCCTTTTTGAGTTACTCACATGTAGAAAGATGAAAGTCGGCTTACCTATCTTACTCTCTTAAACTCCAGCCATGAACAACCCACATGAGAATGTAAACGAAAAGATTTCTGCAAATGACTACATCAGCAAACAAAAGATGTGTGAGTATCCTGGCAAGAAATGGAAGACCTGTCCCTCAGCATGTCAACCTGGCAAATTTGTTTTAGTGAAGCAACAACAAAAAACAAATTAACACCATTTTCCCCTCTCCTTTACATGATAACTCAAAAGAAAGACAGCATGGTAACAGCACAACGTGGCCAGAACAATATAAACATGCAACTCATCTCATTTTAAACCCATAAAAGGTTTATCACCTTATTGCCTTAAAGGAGATGATGATGATGAAAATGACAAAACTGAATTTGAGAGGCATTGCCATCCAGCTCATATGTCATTTTCAGCTGAAACTAGCACTGATACTATACCCACATCATCACCAATTTCCACCCTCTTTGTTTGAACCGGAGACTTTGTCACCCACAACCTCAGTGGATGTCCTTACGCAATACTCCAGACCACAATAACAAAGACACCCACCCCAATCTATCTAAAAGACTATGAAACTTGATTGTACATTATATATATAAAAAAAAAAATCCTTATCCAAAGTAGGGGGCGATTCTTGTATCCATTAAGAATAGTAAATCGCTATTTTAGTTAAATAGAGTTATCGCCCTGGCAAAGAAAAAAAGAAAAGAGAACTCTCTTAGTTGGAGTCTTGTTTTGTAGATGGTAGTTTCCGGTACTGCCATTTTTGTGAATAAACCCATTATTACAATAATAATGTATTAGATATTTGTAAAAGTAAACTTGCTAAATAAGTTTTATTCTAAAAAGAAAACAATCAATATATAGCTTGACTTACCAAATGATATGTATTTTAATGAATAATGGTAGTAAGAATATAATCAAAATATTATAATAAACAATGAAAAATATATTAAATAAAAATAACCACATCACTTTTTCCCTTCTTTTAACAGCTTTCTTAGAACAATGAAAAAATACTTCCATTCTCTAAGACATCCAGTATTTATTCTATTTAATTAACCCTTCTTTTATGCATGTTCCCTTAAAACTGACTAACAAGGAATATCTTGTGAGCTATTGATTCTTGGGTCTTGCAGTTTCTTTTCTAATTATTTAGTTCACACTCTCAGTCTTCAAAATAAAGAACTTAGCAAAGACACAAGAAAACTTAAAAAAAAAAAAAATTGCCCGTGATTTTTTAATGAAACTTGTGCATGCATTCACACGTGTGTGTGTGTGTAAGCCTTGATAAACTAATGACATCCATATGTTTATACAACACACACACACACACACACATATATATATATATATATATATATATAAAAAGAATGTAATTTTTTTTCATATATTTCACACAGGCAAAAAAAAATATAGAAAAAAAAACCATTGAAAATGCAACTGGAGTCTTTAAGAAAATTTATTTAAATTAACTTTACCAGTTTAACAGTTCTATGATTTTCAAAATTTAAATTGAGATGGAGCGATAAGTGGCTATGCCATGATCTGTTTCACATCAGATGTGAAATGTCATAGCTTAGGCACCCATCTCAATTTAAATTTTGAAAATCATAGAATTGTTAAACTGGTAAAGTTACTCTAAATAAATATTGTTAAAGACTCCAATTGCATTTTCAACTTCTTTTTCTCACACACACACACTTATATATATATATATATATATATATATATAAAAATGAGAGAAAGAACAGATGGAGTAAAATTCCACTGTTTATAGCATTTACTTTTAAAAAGTGCTCAATACAAAATAGAACAATATTATTATTTTTATTTTAAGAGATTATAATAAAAACACATTGAAATCGTTACCCATAAGCTTTCATGTTTCAATACGTTGATTGTACTTCTTCCGGTGATGGTAAGTAACTAGTGATTAAATGATTTTTTTTTTTAACAATTTAAAAAGTGTTACCTCTTTTCCAAAAATTGAAGGGTGGGGCAAAACATAAAATCAGAATTAAAAATAGACTTGTAGGTATGTTTTGATTAATCAAGACATACCCACAAGTCTATTTTTAATTTTTTAACCGTAAGCAACCTCCTATAATCCTATAATCCAAAATATGTTTTGGCTTTAAATAACCCACAAAAGGTTGATAGCCTATCAAAAATAACAAATTAATCATTGCCTACAAACCAACATTCTGTCTTCTTAATGGGCTATACTTTTAATACAGTCATGCACCTAAATATATGGCAGAGATACAGAAATGTAGTTTCCATAGAATCAGAGAGTCTTATCAGAAAATTCCCAGACAGTATCTGCTGTGATTGTACTATTCATCAGAAGATGAATATAAGTGTACTACTAGATTAGTGATAAGGTCTCATCATTTTACAGTTTCTTCTCTCGGAGTTCTCACTTATAGGAGTCCCTTCCAGCTTCTTGCTTTCCATCAAGTTTGATCTTCAAAATTTTAAATGCAATGTCTATCATAATCTTCTATCTTCTTAAATCCTATTCTTTTATTGTTCGTTCTCCTTAATGATGTTTTCTTTTTCTCATATCCTCTCACATTCAGTAACTCCTTGCATCATAGTGGCTTTATTGCCTTGCTTGGGGTGAAATAAGTAATAAGCCTACTTCAAATTTGGTAAATCTCTGCTTCATCAGGATTTGGGTGAGCGTTCTTTCAGTTGTGATGTTATGAAATAACCTGTCACTCCCATGAGTGACTACACTATAAGTAGTAACTACTAATAAGTATCTGTAAGTTAATGGACTACAGAGACAATCTGGGATCTGTTGAGTATGTCTCAGCCTTAGGCGAGAACTACTGACCTTCCAATAGTAGCACTCACTACTTGTGACGGCCTTCTGTATAACTGTTACCTTATTTCTTATTGTACTGGTTTTTTACAATAAACCTTTACTTATTTTATCCACCTTGTTTTTCAAGTATATATTCCTATTAGCACGGAATATGACAAGTTGGAAATGGGTTTTTCAACAGAAAATATGGAAAAACATTAATAAAATTGAAGACCAATGATTTAAATACTATATAAAATATATTAATTACTCTAACTTTAGGCTGAATCCAGGAACAATATCACCTTGTATTATTTTTAACTAAACAACAAAAATATGGTCTAAATACCAAGTATTTTGTCTGTGATATTGGAGATCAAATATTTCAACAATTATATGTGCAGTCTCCTTTCAGGACATCAGCAATCATAGTTCTCCACAATTTCCTGTCCTTTGTCGGTGTTAGTATGGTTTGTCTTTTTGCTATCTTTCCTCACCCCTGTTCTGACAATCATTTACACAATTCACTGATTTTCTGTCCATCTTGCATTCAGTATGTCTCGTGAGTGTTAAGTTCCTCAAACCTTCTTTCCTGATTATGTGTTTCTTTCTGATTCTAAGTATGTGTCCTTTTTGTTTCCATTTTCCACAGAGAATCATTGTATTGTCAGCATCCTTCTCTAGAATCATATTTCTGTTGTTCAAAGATATTGTCCAGCATTTACTGCAATAGTACCTATATTACTAAATATATTGTCCAGCATTTTCTAGTAGTACCTATATTACATAGCATGTTTCAACTTAGAAAGGAATAAGAAAAATATCCTATATATTTTCTGTTACTGAATAAGAGATAAGATTCATTAATGAAATCCAATCCCATGGGTCCCTTCTTTTCTAGCATTTGGGGGAGGGCTAGGATTAATCCCTACTATCCAAGTCATCTCCAAAAGTGGAAATTTCCAAAGTACACATAAGGCTCCTACTTGGACTTGTATCATATTCTATTTGAATGGGCTTAACAGTAAATCCTGATTTCAGTTGCCAAAAAGCTGATAAAGCTCTTTGTCTTTCTCAGGTCTTCATTACAATTTACTCAGCTTTTGGCATGGAATGCTCAATGGAAACCAGAATGATTTTATATTGATCGCAACTCTGAAGAAGCTGGTAAACATGCAAAATATTAGCTCTGCTGATATTCATTAATTTTATAGATGCCCTAACATTTGAAAATGGAAACAAACTTCAGCCATTTCATTAATTATTTTTTTTATTCTGTTATGGAAGCAATTTGTTCTTTTATGTCTTGTCAATTCTTTCTGGGTTATTTAAAATCAAAACATATTTTAGATTAGAAAAATAATTAATTTTTTTTTTTTTTATAGAAAGTAAATATTGGATTAACAAATTTTTGAGAATAAAAATGTTTTTTCCAAATACAAGTGCTACTTTTTAACTCATTATTGGAGGAGGCGGTACATTCATAGATATTAACATTTAATATTTTTCTTGTCATTTCATGAGAGAAAAAAAAAACTATAATCCCAGATAATCACTACCTCTTGTCATGAATTTGTGTTGAGATCAAATGAAAAAAATACCAGGAAATTGTATTTTTTTATTCATAATTACAGTTACTTATAGGTACTGAGTTAAATATTCTTATATTCTATTCTTGTTCAAACATTTTTATAAATTTATGAATAAAATGTTTTTCTCATTATTTATAATGATACATATTGTATTGTAGTTGGTTAACATATTTTTATAAACTTGTAAGCATAAAACTATTCATATAAACACTCTAATACAATAAATAGTGTTTCATTCTTTATGTTGTCAATTTTTGTGTAAAAGGTGAATCCAGTATCATGTTTGGATTTTATTAAAATTTGCAAAACAGCTTTTTAAAAGAATAAAAATTCCCAAGAGAGTCTAAAGTAATGATGGCATCAGAAGAAAAAAACATCCTTTTGACACACCATTTTTTTAATTTTTATCATGTTACAATACATAGATGTAAAGGACAAATTTTACTAAGGGCTACAAAAGACAGGAAATTGTAGAGAGCCATGATTACCTGTGTCCTGAAGGAACATGGCACACAAAAGAAGAAGTAGCTGTATAAGAATAATCAGCAAAAAAAGTAATGGTCTGGGTGCAATAAATTTGCTTAAGATCTACGTAAATTATGTAAAAAAGTCAAGAAAGCCTAAAACTGCTGCCAAGAGATTGAAGGATTTTGTCCATTTCATGAAGACAACTCACAACTTTGCTCAAAGGTCACAGAACACTGGCTATTCTTTGCTAGAATAATAGCAATTCACTCATAGTCAAGTGAATGATCCTATATTTTATCTTGCTTGCCATCACTGTATGGCAAGCATTCAAACAATGATTTTAAGTGCAAAGAAAACATTTATTTTGATCATTTTGAAACAGTCTTTTAGATAAAAACAGCCAGCTGATAACATTAAGCAAAAGATATAAAAATTATAGTTTGTATCATACATTTACTTTCATTGCTACATTATTAAATATATTGTTATAAATAATTTTACATTACAAACTAATAATTGTGATAATGATAATGGAAGATCTACTCTGACCAAAGAAGAAAATAATTCACTACGATGTAAATGTTTAGAGAGTTCTTTGATCCCAAGGTCATCCATAGTAAATCTTCACATTGGCACATACAATATTTCAGCATTCCTTCTATTATCACAATGTGAGATATTGAATAACAAAAGTGAGGGAAACAAAAAGAATCTAAATGAAATGGTTATATACCAAAAAAAAATATTTTAAATTTTCAACATCCCTTGTTCGTGTGCATGTGTAATTGCACCAACATAACAAATTTAGTCTGATGAAGTCTGAAAGGATGAATCATGTCACACAAAAAAATTCTTACACTTTGTCAAACAGTTTTTTTTGCCTAATATTGTTCTTGATATATAAAAAAATGATATATCATTATCTTTTTATACACACACACAACCTTTATTTCAACCTTATTGACACGTGTTGATTTTAAATAAACAGCAGGGATTTGATTGTAAGCTGGAAAATTTTTAAAAGGGCAAAGCCTTATAAAAATCACAATAATAATATTTGCCAAGAGGAAAAATTAGCCATAATGGCATTTCCAGATCTAAAGAAATTTTTGATTCAGAAATCCAAAGTCATGAGTCCTTGCATACATACTAAAAAATTCCTCTTAAGCACATAGGAGGCTGCATTTAAAAAGAAAATGTGCATTTTAATTACCCCCCCACTCCCCACCAGAACATTTATTATACCCTTGCTTTTCTTCTCTTCCCTCTTTTTCTTTTTCTTCTTCCTTCTTCACATCCTCCAACGTCATGCATTTGTTTGCTTACTTATTTTTTTAAAATAATACAATGTCCATTAGTTTTTTTAAAAATAAAGTGTTGTGAGGTCTCTTGATAAAAATCACCTGAGGATGCCATAAGTCTGAAACCAAATTAATGGGTTCAGCTGATCACCTAATTGTTAAATTTAAAAGATCGACATGTTATTTTTATTTAATTTTTTTTTTTTTACACATGTATTGAGCACTTTTTAATACTACTGTTTCCTGGTCTGATTTAACTCTGACCATTAACCTTATATATATATATATATATAAAATATAGATTAGAATTTGACAGTGATAGGATAAGAATAAACATTTACTATTTGTTCTTTACTCTATCATATATATATATATATATATATATATATATATATATATATACATACACACACACACACACACACACACACACACACACACATGAAATGCATGGTAGAGTAATTCATAGTGGTTCAGACTGACTTCAATTCATAATCAAGCTCATTACATTAACTTACATGCTAATGCTCTTGGGAAAGTTTTGAATCCACTGGTTCTCCCTCCAACTATGGGTTAATTAGTAAAACTTGTATCACTAAAACCATTATTATCTAAAACAAAAAAAAGTAATACAAAATTACATACAAAATATTTAGATTTTGGCATTAAATATCACATAGATGTTGATATACCACTAAACAAAAACAATCAAATGAAATGCAGGCTATTTTGTTCTACTGTTATATATAAGGTTGAGGTACACTGACAAAATTTAACTTTATGCAAATTTATAAAGAATGAAAAATTAATCCAAAATATATTAACTGGAAATTATTATTCATTTGATTACTTGGTACCATTTTTAGTTTTATAATAAACAGCTGACATGACCAAAAAGTTAATTTTGTTTATTAAGTAAAAAGATCAATTTACTTTTCAGTGCAGATTAATTAATCTCAAAAGGATTGATGTGTTGATTGAATAAGGTTTTTATGAGAAAAAGTGAGATTAAAATAGACGGAGAAATTCTCTTGAATCTCTGACTTGTCAGAAGCATAGATTTCTCACGATTATCTGTCTATTTCCTGATTGATTGACTTCAGTAAGTGTTTCTTATTGATTAAGGCTGATTACCAGGATGGTGGCTTTTTCCTGCTCCTACCTCAGCACAGAAGGTAGTTACAAATTTGCCAAATTGTTTCCTCACCTATTCTTCTCATTGATATATGATGCAGGAACATTTTTCAAGGAGAAATGGATTCATGCCTGTCTCTAGAAAAATTGCAAAGTGAACATAAATGGAAGCCTCAGCTGGAATTTGACTTCTCTTAATTTTGAATAATAGTTAAATGATTGAATAGGCAGCATTACAGGGGTGTGCGGGGAGGATTCCAAGTTAAAAAGTAATAAAGAGGTTTAGACCCCCTCACCAAAAAAGAGTCATGTCTGAGGTCATAATTCCAGTGTCAGAAACCAGACTCACAAGTCCAACATAAAAAAATACCAGGCATTTAAATCAAAAGGTACAAAAATTTGCATCACAACACACAACAACCTCTTCACCCACAAAGAGCTAAAAGCTATCCTGTGGTCCAAAGTAGCATTCTTTTATTAGGGTAGGAAAAATTATGATTGGCCAAAACTGGTAAGGAAACAGAAACAATTATCTGATTTTGAGGCCCACTAATGTCAACCTGATCTTGATTGTAATTTTTTTTTCAATAGCATAAGGAATACGGATTATTTTCTAAAGTAAAACAGGTTTGTTTCCTTTGTCGCCACTTTTTCACAGAACACCACAAGTTACTACAAAGTTGCAACATTGACCTAAAATCTTGAGTCATATTCTTAAATAGCCTTGTCAGATCCTGAATTTCATGGAGATGTCATGCATGATTCCAAAATCATTAAAAAATATTCAAACTGTCAGCTGTATACAACTGCTTTCTCAAATGGTTAAAAATAGATTTTAGCAAATGAATCCTGTAGGTCTTAAAGAGGACCATCATTCTTTAAATCCTGTGTATTGGTGGTAGAGAATCACAGACTAAGAAATGTATCAAATAACAAAAAACAATTTACTTTAGGTCTTTCAAGCGCGACACTAATTAAAATGAATATTTTACCTGACCTAACACCTTGGCTTCGGCCACTTTCCCACCACTGTAACATAGTTTCCCTGTGTCTTTTCTACAAATATTTTCCTGGTAATTGTTTTGATGAGCTTTCCTTTTTGGTACCTTGAGTTTACGAATTAAAGCACAGTATTAGGTTGGCAGTTAGGTCTCATCATTTGAAATGGCTACATCTGACCATAAGTTCTATGCGAATTGTTTCTTTTCTCTCTTTTCACTTGTGGAAATCCCTCTTAGTCTGTTGCTTTCCAGTCAACTTCAATCTTCAAAAATTTAAATGCAATGTCAATCATCTTCTGTCTTCTTAATTCCTGTTCTTTTAATATTCTCACTCTTAATAATGATTTCCTTTTCGTCATATTCTTTAACACTCCTTGCATCTTAGTAGATTTATTGCTCTGCTTGTGGTGAAATGATTTTTACATTCTTGGAGAGTTGAGTTATTAGAGGGAATATCCAGAAAGGACATGGAACTAGAACAATATAACCGTATGGATTAAATAAAGGGTTCAGTTCAAAATTCCAACATATATCACCTGAAGAAGAATGATGTGAATATAACAATAAAGATGAGGACAACAGTCTAAACAATGTAAATAGAACACCTCATCTCAGAAATATATAGAAAATATATGGCATGTAACTCAAAGAGAAACTAATGGTATAATCAAGATGTTGATGTTCCACACTACTTAAAAAAAAGGACAAAAAAAAAAGGCAACAAAAGAAGCCACTAATCATTATTGAAAAGAGTGTTAACAGTTAATAGAGTTGAGAAAACTTATTTTTTTTACCTGAAAAATAGTTTTAAGAGAAAGATTTTATAAATTTCCTCCAACAACCACATTGGATATTCAGTCAATAAATGCCAATTGTTTCCTTATAAGGAAACAGTTAATATTGTTGATTCCATTTCATTTTCCTACCAAACACAAGTTTAATTTTAATCAGATTTCAGGGAAAAAAGTTTATAGAAAAACAGTTTGCTCGTTCCAATCTCTATTGGGATAACTGCAAAATACTTTCCTGTCCACTATTTATAGGCAGAAGCTCAGAAATGCATGCTGGGATTTCTTCCTTGCCAATAAAATAGGCCAGTTTTTGGTTTCCTTTCACACAGTCCCAGTCTCTCTTGTCTTGAATGCCATGTTTGCTTATCAGAACTTGCTTTTGTGTGTCAAACTCAATTCTTATTTTCTGAACTTTTTGCCATAATACTGTTACTTTGCCTTTATTACTCTTAATTTGCCTTATCACTGTTACTTTGCCATATTAGTGTTCTTTGCCTTATTACTTTTAATTTGCCTTATCACTGTTACTTTGCCATTTTACTCTTAATTTGCCTTGCTTTATATTATTTTTGCCCTCTTGTTTTCTTGTTATTGCTTATTGCAAACTTTGTTGATTCTGTTTAATAGACAGTTCTTTTATTTTGCATTTGACCATGGCTACACACTCCACAACAGTCTCGCAAAATAATTAATTTTAATAGAATTAAAGAAAATCAAATTTTAAAAAAGAAAACGTTTGACTCAGTCCATTTTTGATGAAAGAAAATTACATGACTATGGAATGTCAGATTTATAAAGGCCAGTTGAAACTAAGTTTTAGTTCTTGTAATGGATTTACAGAGCAGTCATTGGATACTTGTAAAATCAGTCACTATAAGATTTCAATTTTTGTGTTAATTGTTGTGACTGGGATAAAATTAGGATAAACATCTCAACATAATAAAGAAACCACATTCTATTTTGTGTCCATAATTAAAACCATTATCCGTAAATTCTTTAATATTTAAAACTCGATATTTTTGGAAGCATAAGAGTAAATGTTTGAGGCAGTTTGTTCATCAGATTAATTGATGTCATTATTTTAGACAAAGTTTTTCACCAATTTTGTTTGTCTTTTTGTCTGCTTTTTTTGTTGTCGATTCATTGAATCTTGCAAATTCCCACAACTGACTTTGATAAAGTGTGGACATACCAGCTTTAAGCTATGTTATTTTGAATAACAATGAGAACTGAAGCCAATTCAAACTTGGAAAAAAAAAAAACACAGGGAAACCGATGCATAAATTTGAACTTGAATTCAAGTGGAACTTATTGTCTCCTTGCAGCAGTATTAGCAACTGACGTATGCTAGCATTACTATAAACGTCTTAATGGACGTGAAAGTGTAAACTGCAAATAGGGTGACCAGAGAAGAAAGAAATTCTACAAAGCTTATTCAATGCCATCAAAAGGAAATATAACAAAAGTACATAGTCTCATTTCAATAATATTTTCTTCTTTATTGGGTCCAGTTTTTTTTCCATGAATTTCTGAGCAAAAATTAATAGCATTAGAATGTCTTACTATAGCAACTACTTTGCCTTGAAATATTGTCACAGTATACATATATGTCTGTAGTAGTAATAATGGTACAGCGATAGTATTTGAATAAATAAGTATTAAACATTTTTTCAAGTAATTCTTTTCACTATTCTTTGATTATGTTATTTTAAATATTTTGTTTTAATATTAATTTTTGTAAAAGTTTTTTCTATTTTTTAATTTAACTTTTAATTCAACTTTTTTTTTGAATAAATGAATATTAACTTTTTTTCCTATAATTCAACATTCTTTGTTTAATTTAATTTTTTTACAAAGTTATATTGAATGATGAATTAATATTGTTGAAGTTTCTGATATGTAGCATTGACATTTGATTTAATAATTTTCCATTTTTTGAAAGTATGTTAGATCAGACACAGAATTCACACTAAATAAGCTTCACAAATAGTTGAATAGAAATATTGAAATAACTAAGTTCATATTTGTGTGTGTATTTTTAAAAAATCTATGGCTTTATTTCATAACCATTAAATGTATACCCTTTAAAAAATTTGCTAAATATGCTACAATATTTTCATCTGCTCCTAGGCGTGCTGTTGCTTAAAATGGTTGAGAAAGGCCATACTATAGTATAATGTATATAATATATCGGAGATCGTATCAAACAGACTTGAACTGTGTATCTTTCAATGAAGACAAGGAAAGGCTTGACATGAGAGCTGACTGCCTATCTTGGCATGGTAATTTACAGTCCAGTCAATGTCAGTGGGTACTCTCGAAATCTATCATGTACACAGTTCATAAAAAGACGTAGGGTCAGCCTTCAGCGAAGGCCACAATGCTACATAATAGCATAATGATAAACTTCCTGTTTTAAGAATGACTAACAATAGAAGAAAAGTATGCTATTTATTCTTGGAATCTCTCACTATAAAATAATGGTAAGCTAGTTATTCTCTTATTACTAAGAGCTACAATGGATAGGAAGTTGGAGTTGGAGAGATTCTTGGTCAATCATGTTATGATGGGATGTGGCACGTAGGAGAATCTTTAATTCTAACTTTTTAATTTTACACACACAATAAGTAACATATGTTTGTATTTGAGGAAATCAATTTTTTTATTTTGTGAGATAATTTTGGTATGTATAATGCAGAAAGGTTTTATCAATGTACAGTAGTTTATTCATTCTACAAAATGAAAGTCCGTCTAGTCAAGGAAGCAAATAATTTGCCAATAATAGCAATATTTGTTTTGGATCACCTGCCTCCATCATTGTTCTGAAAGCTATTTCAATATGATAATCAATGTCTAAGATCCCAGCACAGAGCTTTGGGAAACCCTTGATGCAGATGACTGATCAGATGTCAGGATCAGAGACTTCAATTCATTCAGCTTTGACCTTCAGCAAGCAAATATGGAGATTGGAGACTGATCACATGGACTTGATGGCTTTTCAAATTGTCTTTGGAATATGCACACATACATACATACATACATACACACACACACACACACATCAATTGTGTGCTCTCTCTCTCCCTCTCTCTCTCTCTCTATATATATATATATATATATATATATATATACACACACACGCACACTGTCTATGAATGTATATAAATAAATATGAGTGTGTTACTTGACAATTTGTAATTAACTGAATTTGATCTGAAATTTTCAGTGGATAATGTATGATATTAATTCTCCTAAAATCAAGTGCATTGTCATAAAAGTTTTGTTGCATCAAATGAATGCCTTTTTTATCATAATGCTGTATACTTACTGATGTGCATGTGTACATTTTGGCATATTTAGATGTACTTATGCATAGATATAGAAATGAACGTGTACATGCATACATCTCTCTCCATGTATGTATGTATGTATATATATATATATATATATATATATATATAGTGTGTGTGTGTATTGGGGCAGTAGATCATTATAACATTTCTTTCTCTCATATGTTCATGTACAATGTCATAGAACTGCATTACAAATTTATGCCGTGCATCCTCTATTCTATCATTGCATAGCAAACTTCTTTGCAAACATAACAGGATATCATCTTTGATGGTGAACATCTCTGTTGTAATGTCCATATAACCACACAGATGATGGCTCATGTGAGCCAAAAACTTAGATCGAGGAACAGCAAAATAAAATAAAAAAATATCCAAATGTTGGACAGTTTTTTCTTTATTTTCTCCCAAAACTAAAGCCAATATACAAAGCTTAGAACATCTTTTGATCAAACATAATAGACATTTGTTGTCTGTTATATTCAACAATATATATTTAATTACATATATATATATATATATGTGTGCATTTAGGCAGCAAATTCTTTTTTAGGCATGTCTGATTAAATAAATTACAGACATTATGCCTGCTTATTTTTAACATAATCTGTTCATACTCCCAAATAACCTTCCAGGTATTGCAGTTAAATGATGTGAGAAATATGCTATAAGTGTGAAAATGACTTTTATCTCCCAAGTACATTCCTGTCTACATTCACAATATAAAAAATACTGATTGATAATACAACTATCGTACACCAAAATAACAAATTCAAGCTACAAATCCTCAAAGCAATCTACATTAAAAATTGAAGCTGACACTGAATAGAATCAGCTATGAATACTGTAGTAATGTTCTGAAATGCTTATAAAAGGAACAGTTTGTCATGCTTTAATGCACACAAGACCATGAGATTACAATATAAAAGAAAAAATTCCATAGTAGATAAATTTTTCACGTTCCAATGAATGCTAAGCATAACTGTCAACTGTTGCATTTAAAAGCAAAACGAAAAAATTACAGTTATGGATAACAGCACACAGTGTTTTTATTACTATTTGCAATCCTGAACAACACATAGTTTTGTATTACTCATAGCACACCTGAAGATGATCTCAGAAGAAGATTGAAAGTACTTTGGAAATAAAAGCAAGATTTACAGTTATAGCACATTTCTCACATCATTTAATTGCAATACATAGAAGGTTATTCATGAGTATGAACAGATTATGTTAAAAATGAGCAGACATAATGTCTGAAACTTACTCAATCATTATATATATATATATATATATATATATATATATATATATATAGTCAATAAACTAACAAAAGATCAATCAACTTAACTGTTGACCAACTTCAAAGTTTCACAAAATACCACTCATCAGTGTCAGAGAATGAGGTAAATCTATTTATTTATTTGACTCTTTTGACCCCAATAAGCTGTGTACTGTGAAAGTTTGAATTCAATCTAGAGATAAATCAATTGGATTTTTATTAATTTATTGACTATGGCCACTCTAGTTCTGTTGAGATTGCTTTCTTGACAAATAGTCTGCTTGCTTTAAAATATGTTAAATTTAAGTCATTTTTAGGTATTAATATAGGTGTTATTAATTTGTATTTTACGTATATATTAATCATTTCACTGCAAGCATGATGACTAAGCTGCAAGGAATTACTGGGATTTTAGTTAGGCGAAAGAACAATAAAACAAAAAGGTTAAGACAGACAGAAGATGGTGACTGGTGTTGCATTTTAATTTTTGAATATTGTTGAGTTCCACAAATGAGAAATGAAAGAAAAGAAAATATAAGAATAGAATTTAAGTTTACGATTTGCTATTTCATCAGTAAAATGCGGAGACTTAGTTGTCAATCTAGCAGCATGTTTAATTTCATGTAGTCAAAGCACTAATGACGAAAAACTTATCAGAAAGGTTGCCATGAAAATATTTGTAGAAAGAGAAGAAAACCATATCACAATGATAATAAAATGACTGAAGCTGAGATGCTAGGCGAGGATTGTGTATATTAGAAAATATTCTTTTGATTTTGTCAAGAATCTGGAGATGGTAGGAACATCAGATCAGATATGGCAGTACTATTCAATGTTCTGACAAATGGTAGATTTTATAAATGTGTAAAATGGATTCTGGTGAGAAAAAGTGTCTGGAACAACACTGAACTTTCCTAGCAGCAGATGTAGCAATTGATTCAATATAATCACTTGACTTTATCTCAGTAGAAATCTTAAGCCCAATAAGTCATAAAAAGTAACTCTCCTTGATGTCAGCATCAGCTATGCTGATGGAACATAGAAAAGTGGTTAAAGAAGAGTAGTTTTGTTTTGGAGGCAATCAAATTTACAAGCTAATCTTTGTCCTTGGTAACCACTGATTGGAGGTCATTTTTGAGAACATCTGCCAGTTTTACTTTGTCAGACTTGCTACTAAGACTGAAGTAAACAGTTATGTCATCAGCATAAATATCTAGTTGGAATGCTTATCAGTATATATAGGTATATCAATATGTCTATGTCATTATGAAAAAAGAAACCATTTGCAAAAAATATTATTTTTTCAACATAATCTTCTTTATTGTCAGTGCACTTAATTCAGTGGTAAAGAGAGATAATGAGATATAATTCAATGCAAATTTCAGAACAAAACTAAGATTGTAGCTATGTGTCAAGCTCAAAGTTTGTTGATGCATCCTTATGCATAGATCAGTGCATATATGTTCAATATATAAGTGTGTTGGCGAGTATAATGGTAGTGGCTCAGAATGAGAAATCAGAGAGCTGAGTTCAAATTCCAGTCCTATCTTTTACATTCACTTATGCACAAATATCTTTAGGAAAGGTATAGATCCAACTCTTTATCTCTCTCTAGCTATGGGTTAAATATTAAGACAGATAGGACTCTAGCTTTTGTTGGCAACTAGTCTACAAGAAGGAAAACTCAAAATTCAAAACCTTACAAGGGCAATTTTGGGGACCTGATGGCACTTTTTTTCACCAATGTAATGAAATCATTTATGCAGGTGATCTGACTGTTCAGTTCTTGGAGCTGAACTGGAGGACTCTCATGTGTTGAAGGTGATGGAAGAATCCATCATATATATATATATATATATATATATATATAATTAATACAAGTAAAAGAATTGTTACTAAACTGATGTTACCTTCTGCATCCTGACTCTAGAGTTTAATAGACAGACCCTCCCAGAATCATTGACTGCTTATACTTTTTGATTTGTTTTTTTTATATGCACCTTTTATTTGTATATTTGTACAAGATTTTTTTTTCAAAATGCATGCATCCATGAACATACAGTGTTGTGGTTTTTTTTGTGCTTTTCATCATCTTTTTCAATTTCCACTCTCTCCTTAACCCCTTTTCTCTATTTCCTCAATTGTAGCCATTTTGACTTCCAGTTTTCTAGACATATATGATCAGTTGGGATTCATTTCACATGCTCTCAGAGATCAGCTGGTTCTTTATTCTGAAAATAATCAATTTTTTTAATTTGTATTTTACTTATTATATATTTCCTGTTTTCTTGAAAGCAAACCTTTTTTTATTAATTAGGAAAATCATATTTAATACAATTTCTTTTTTGGAAAATTGCAAATAATTTCATCTGATTGCAGCTTTTGCCACCTAATCAGCTGATTTTTACATCAGTTTGAAAAATGAATCATTATTGTTAAAAAAAAAGAATGATTGCTTTTCAACCTTGATGCTTATTTGAAAACTTACATTAATATCAATAAACCAAGAAAATCTCAAAATATCAAATCCTTGGAAATATTAATTTTAAGATTAAAAATAATTATCTCTTCCTTTTCATTGTGATTGAAGCGAACAATTCTGTTGCAGCTCTCACAAAAATTCTGTGAAACTTTGCTTCAAATTTATTGACATAAATAAGAACAGACTTTTATACTATCACTATTATAAGATTGCCTGAGTAGTGACTTCAACCTGCACTGGGCACTTCATATGTTGAGTCTTGTACCACATCTAAGCTAGGCTTAGAAAATTCCTATTATAAGATTGCCTTTGCAAAGAACATTTTAAAATTGAATGAATATGTTTTTGTATTAATTGACTTTTAAACATGTTTTCTTTATACTTAAAATCAGTTGAAACTTCTGGGGTACATTATAAAGAAAGAGTTTTGGAACATGTAACACTCACAGGACATATTGAAGGCAATATAAGCAAAGATAATAACAAGTAAACAACCTAATGAGTTTGTATGAATGGATGGCAAAGAGTCAGATGGTGCTTAGAGAAAATGCTAATTTCAATGGTGAGATTACCTGTTTCCTTATAGAGCAACATTTGATATTCATTGACTAAACAACCTTAATGTCAGTAGAAATTTATAAAATCTTTCTCTTAAAACAGTTTACAGGAAAATAGGCTGATCAAGTCCCCAAAATATTATTGCTCTCTCTAGTATGGATAGAAGTTTCCTTCCTCGCCTTTCATTTAAAGTTGTGTGGAAAGTCAATAATTTCATTATTTTCTCTTCATGTTAGATACACTATTTTAATTGTTGATGTTCCTGGAAGTCCTCAAATGATGTAGTTTCTGTTATTTGGTAAAGTCCTTTACAATTCTGCCGTGCCTGTCATTGAAATCTGAAGAAGTATAGCCTTCTTTCATACCCAGGGGAGCCATTCACTTGAAGCCATTTTTAATTATTGATCTGAGAAAACAGTTGTATTCAGGTGATAATTTTAGATGTTTTTAATGCCATTCATGACATCCATACAAGAGAAGATGTGGCGAGGCGATTTCAGAATATGATTGAAGTTATTAATTCATCGTTTTCGGTTTTATAGCATCTTGCATATTGGATATAACTCTCTTCCTAATACAGCGTATCCTATGTTCAATTTCCTTATCACCTCTACACTAATTTCATTATTATTACTGATACACACATTCAAGTGTTTAATAATTATTAATTCCACATTCTATTTTAATATTTATGATGAATTCAGGCTATGCGTCATGATTACTTTCATTCTAATTCCTGATATAAAGTTAAGGAAAGCTACAATCACACATGTTCTGAACATATGCAAATGAATTTCCCTAATTTTTCAAAATGATTTTCAACAAGAAGTGTAAGGGAGAAGAAGTGTGTTTATTGAAATTCATTTTAAAAAGTCTTAAGGACAATAAGGGCAAATGTTAAGTCTTGTGCTGATATAAAAGAAGGCCTTGAGGTAATTCATCTGAAGTTTATATAATGGCTGCTGACAAAGGAATTCCATTCCCAAATGTAGAAGATAAGCAGAGTGTGTCTGGCGTTTGTTGTTTTAAACATGTCTGTTGATTACAAAAACATAAGACTTTTATTTAACTTCTTTTTTTTTTTTTTGACAACTGTCGTCCTGTTTGCTGCTAAGTTTTTTTGCTTTGGCACTTAAGCTGTGGTGATATTGTTGAAGTTCCATACAAATTCTAACCACCTAATTGCAATTTCTCCCTCAAGAAAGCAGAAGAATCAATAAAAAAAAAGACAGATGAAGATGCTGTTTTGAAATGTTTGGAATTAAACGATTATCTCCTCTGAGAATTTTATAAAAGAGTTAATGATAAAATGACTGATATGAACTATCCGGACAAAGTATGTATGTTGGTTTCAGTCCATACCAGGAATGACTGGAAAACACTTTCCCCTCCTCTTTTTATAAGCAGAAGCACACAAATGCATGCTGGGATTTTTTCCTCGTCAATAAAATAGGCTGGTTCTCAGTTTTATTTGACTCAATCCCAGTCTGTCAGAATGCTATGTTCAGTTGTCTGAACTTGCTTTTGTGTCAAATTCAATTCTTTGTAAACTTTTAACCTTATTTATCATTAATTTGACTTACATATATTGTTTACTTGTTTTATATTATTATTATTATTAGCTTTTGGTCTTTTCTTTTTCTTGATATTGAAAACTTAGTCAATTTTCTTTGATGGGCAGGTTTTATTCTGCTTTTGACCATGGCTACTCACTCCACAATATAATGTGGAATTATGTAAAAACCAGTCAAATCTTTAAAATTTTATTCTGTTGTCAATATTTCACTCTGTAAAAGGAATGATCAGAAGAATTGAAAAAATAACAAAGGAAAAAAATTATTAATGTAAAACCTTGTTACTTAGAAATGTTGCAACTAATTTGAAAAATTTGCTTTGTTAATAAAATCTTACGGTAAATAATATGAAGAAAGCAGTGAGATTTGTACACAAAAAATGTTAAAATTTATACATGATGATTTGATATAAAAAAAATAATGTTATAAGGAGAAAACTAGTGTGTATATTCAAAGAAAATAGAGAAAAATTCTTATTCAAAAGAAATGATAAATATTTGAAGAAAAATCTAATATCTTGAAAAGAAACAAAAGGATATTTTTAATGACATGACCATTTTATTGGACAGATTTCACCATAAAGCTCTATTATTAAATATTTGGTACCTAAATAGGTGATGACTTGGAAATACCAGGTGCTGAAAGTTTGGATGGTGTTATGGATAATGGCTCAGAATTGGAACTTGGCTTTTTACCAATTCCAGTTGGGTTCGTTATATTCACTTACATGCAAACACCCTTAGGAAAGGTATGAATACCCCCTCTTCTCCCATCAGTTATGGATTAATTAGTAGAACTTGTATCATTATATCATTATGATCTTCAAAAAATTCTTAGAATCTACAAATATTATCTGGCTTTAAATAACCTGCAAAAGGTTGATAAGCCATAAAAACAATTCAATTCAACCTTATATATTTTGTTTCTGAAGCTTGTTAATGTCTAATTGTGGGATTTACCTTTGTGTATACATGCAGGTATTTAATTTTGTCATCTTCTAAACATGTCCGAGAAGAATTCTTTGGTTTTGAGATATTTTTAGTACTGGAAATGTACATGCAAAATCTTTATTAGGAAAATGTTTGAAAATAATAAGCAATATTAAAATAAAACAGAATGTGGATGCATACTTTGAAAGGGGCAGGTATTATATATCTTGATAGCTACATCATTTAATTTTGAAAATAATACTTGTAAAATCTTAATTTTCCTATCATGCTTTTTGCTTTTTCATTTAGTTCTTATAAACAATACGAATAGCTACAAAAAGAATTACTCAATTATTACAATAATATTAACCTGTGAAAAATTCAGTTTTAATACCTGAATTTTCTGATGAATCATAATTTAGTGACTAAATAAATTCCTTACAAGTTTTATGGTTATAAAATGCACAAGGAAATTTGTCTGTTGCATCATTAAATATTTGAGCTCAACAACTTCAATAAAATATTAAAATAACAATTATGAATGTGGGAATTAAGTGGGTAGAAAGATTTGTAATTGACAATTTTTTCCATTTCCCTGAAGCAGCCATTAAACACACAAGAGCATTATCACTTCCTCTATTTTCTTTCTTTTTCCCCACTGGAAATATACAGTATCTCTGATATGTCTTTTCTACCTT
Source organism: Acanthosepion pharaonis (assembly GCA_903632075.3). NCBI lineage: Eukaryota > Metazoa > Mollusca > Cephalopoda > Sepiida > Sepiidae > Acanthosepion > Acanthosepion pharaonis. Next base: position 2,104,167 of record CAHIKZ030004942.1, read on the forward strand.
TTCTCATGATCAAAACAGAATAGTCTATTATTTATGAGGTATTGGCAGGCCATAACATATATGATAAGTGGAGGTGGGGGGGAGACAAGCAGAATTATTACATAATAACCTCATATTGGAATAAACTCCTCCACTTGTGAGGAAAGTTCACAACAATCATTACATTGGCTGTCCTTAAATTGACATTATTACTAAGACAGCTGGTAAAAACAGCATCGACAGAATTATATAAAAATAAATGTCTTAGTTCAGAGTTGGACTAGTGTTTAAATTCACAATTGTAGATAACTGTATTATCCTGATTTCTAGAAGAGTTAATACATTAATTAAAACTAAAAGTATAAACATGAGGAAATGGTAAAAGATGGAACCAATTGCAAAGGAAAAGATGGAAAAATTCCAAGATATGAAATCCACTGGAAACATACCAAAATTATCCTAGTCTTTTCTTTTGCATGAGATTTCTAAGTTTATATCAAAACTGATTTGATGGATAGTTGACTAAAATGGTTTCTGTAAAGTGATCTGGGTTTGAGGTTAAGCTGGAGATGGAGCAGTGGTTATAGAAAAGTGTCATTGTTGTTGTTGTTTGAAATCCCTTTCTATTAATCAATAAAGTACCAGTCAGCATTTTGTAACATGCAGTAGATTCTTGCACGTTCTTATTTCCCGTTACTTTGTCTTTTAGAGATTTTCTTTCTTACCTGTGTCTTTTCTTCTTCATTTGAATCATCTGACTTTCATTTTTGGTTTTTGGTATTTCCCTCATTTTCTTTTAGATTCTTTCTTGATTACTTCAATTTAATTTTATTTTTTCTTTTCCTCATTTTCTATTTTAATTCATTTTTCTTGCTTTTTTCCTTTTAAGTAATCGTTTCTGTACTTTTTTCTCTTTCTCCTTATAATGTGCTTTTTCTTTCTTTCTTTTTCCCTTCTTAATTTCTTTCCTCCTCTATTTTTCCTTTTAGTTAATTGGTTATTTTCATTCTGCTTTTCTTTTTCTTTTAATGTTTTCTTCTCTTTGTTTTTCCTTTCATTCACTCTTTCCTCCTCTATTTTTTCTTTTACTTCATTGTTTCTTTTCATCTTTCTCTCCCCATTTTTTATTCTTTTTCTCTCTTTGTCCATTTATTAATTTATTTTTCTTGTTCTTTGTTTTAGTTCTTCCTGTTTATCTTTCTTTCTCTCTCGTTTCTCCTATGCCTTTCTTTTTCTAACTCTTGATAAGTGTTAAGCTTATTTTTTCTTTCTCTTCCAATTCCTCTTTATCTATATATTTTATTTTTTCTTCTTCATCCTCATCTTTTCTCTCTCTCTTTTCATTTACTTTAAATTTTGTTTCTTTTTTATTATTGTATTTTTTTTACATATTGCTAGTACCTTTGTATAATATTCAAAGCCAATTAGGATGGGAAAATTTCTTCAAAAAAACAACCACTAATACAGTTAACAAATAAACAACTGTTGGGTTTGTAAAATTCATCTGCTTCCATATATAGAGATAGGTCACATGATATGAGGCAGTCACTGATTGGTTAATTAAACCATGTGGGTTCAGAAAAAGCTGACTATGTAGAGAAGAGATTCAGACCTGCTCTGAAGTGATCCACAAGGAATTCTCTCTGCCGTCATAATACAAGTTACCAAGGGTTTAAAAATACACGTTATCTGCCCCTATTTTCAATGCAGCAGATGCATGTCCACCTGATATATACCCCTATATATAGGAAACGACATTGTGTTTATGTTAATATGCTATCCATATTTTTAAATGTAAATAACTTTATTAAATGTTGATAAAGTTCTCATTCTTATTCATGTTAGTCCCAAAGTAACATGGAACTAGCACAATACAACTGTATTAGCTACCAAATAATTCATTCTGCTTTTTATTTTTCTCTAAATATTTTTTTTTCTATTTTATCAATATTTCTCATTTTTTAAAACTATTTTCATTTTATTTTTTTAATGTTTTGGTTCTGTAGCAATTTGTGTTGTTGGGCAAAAATACTCCTCAGTGTATATAAATATATATAAGTAGTTTGAACTGAATGTTTTAAAATGGAAAAGATTAAAAAGACAAAGATGAAAATGGAATTCTAAATTTCTTGTGGATGCCAAACTTGCTTGGAACACAATACAACTATATTAGCTCCCAAGTAATTCATTCTTTTTATTTTTCTATAAATATATTTTTCTGTTTTTTTCTATATTTCCCATTTTTTTTTAAGAACTATTTTCACTTTATTTTTTTTTTCTTATTTGTTTTTTTATCTTTATTTGTATTTATTACTTTATAGATTTTTTTTTTAATTCATTTTTTATTTTACTTTTTCTTTTTCTTGCCTTCATCACCAATTCATTCTTTCTTATCTGTCTTAGAATTCCATTTTCATCTTTGGTTTTTTTAATCTTTCCACTTTAAAACATTCAATTCAAACTACTTATATATATTTATATACACACAACACCACAAATTGCTACAGAACCAAAACATTAACTTGAAAACAAAAGTCATGTTCTTAAATAGTTTTATCAAATCGATACATTCATATGGGTGCCAATCTTTTTTGGAAATATCAAAACTGTCAATGCTAAATACAACTACTTTCTAAGATCAATGAGTAAGTGAAGTATGTGGATCATGGCAATGATCACATTTCTTCGAACCTTGTTAACTGACATTATAGAATTACACAGAAAAAAACTGTACCAGAAAACAGAAATCACATCACTTGAGGACTAGCAAAAGCAGCACCAACTAAAATGGATAGCACACATGTGACTTGAGAAGAAAATAATGATATCATCTTGATGTTGATGTTCAAAACTATTTTGGATGAAAATATAGAGAGGAAACCCCCATCAGTACCAGAAAATGCAATAATGGCTACTGGACTTGAGAAACCTGTTTTCCTGAAAAATAGTTTTAATAGAAAGATTTAATAAATTTCAACTTTTCAGTACAGACTGCTTGGTCTGTGAATGCTGAATGTTTCCTTATCTAACGTAATAACCGTGCCTGTTGCAGTTCTGTCCTGTTTCCCCAGTGGTTCTGGCCGAAAAAGAAATCTACCCGATCTTCCTCCGGTGAACTGAAGGAACCACCACTATTCGCCACATTGTGAATTCTTGATCCGAACAGCACTGTATCAATCTCCCCAGAACGATCCGGTGGGAAGGGGAGGAAATGGCTGGGTATTTCTGCTGAAAGGAAATCACTATTCATGTAGCAAAAGTTTCTTGTCGTAGACGCAAACACATGAAAAAGAAAAAAGAATAAGCAACTCCTGTTCCTGTACAAAGAGCCCTATTTAGGCCACTGTTTTTTTTATGTCTCTACCAAAGGATTTACACGAGTACAAAATATCGTGATGAGATTCACTCGTTTGGGTCGGAAAGTCACAGAGAGAGAGTAAGAAAAAAAAATTGTTCTATACATATTTTGTGGGTCTAACTTTGATACATGTTTAAAATATCTGGATACCAATGAGGATCAATTTCCCTATACTAGTGAATGTTTTTTGACATCATCTTAGTAAACACTTACCTTTAACAATCATTATTAATCAATTCTATTAGATTTTTAAAAATTGCCATTGATCTTTATTCAGTCGTGAAGCCATTCAATTCATTGTTATTATCAATAAAAATGAGAGACCTTAACTGAAGGCTCTCCACATTCAAGTTATTGACAAATCTTCAAGTTATATAAGTAGCACTGGTTGGAATAAAAGTTAATATACTTCAAGTTTTTTCTCCATCATACTCCACTTGAGGTATACAAATTATATATATATATATATATATATATATATATATTTATCATTTCCCCACTAGCAAGGCAATAAAAGCCCCTAGGATGTAAAGAGTTATTGAGAGTGAAAGAAACAGAGAGGACAATAAAAGAACAGGACTCAAGGGGGCAGAAGATGAAGACATTCGATATTGCATTTAAATCTTTGAAGATTGTCATTGACATGAAAGCAAGAATCCTGAAGAGAGTTCCACAAGTTTGCAAGGAAAGTAATTGTTGTCATAGATCTTGGTTACTGGCCTATCTCCCTGACAAAATCGCCTGTGACATACACAGTCATGTAAATTACCTACTGCCTTAGTACTAATTAAATGCCTATAGGTGGGGATGAAAAAATCTGCATAACTGACTGAGGCACACATTAAAGCTGTTAGATTTTGAAACAAGGATTACGCTCGATGAGGAATATGTTTCAATGAGCCAGCTGTGAGGTTCAAGGACAAAGACTTGGAAGTGAAGAATGTGAAACCAATTAAGACAGATAGATTACTACAGTAACATTTAAATTATGTGTCCTAGCTGCCATCTTAGTACTGCGCTTACATTTGTGGAGTTGAGGTATCAAAGAGGAAAGCTTGTGAAAAGAATTGCCAAAAGTGGTAATGGTTTGTCAAACTCGAATTCCAACTTAGACCATTGCATTCACTTTTGCACAAATACCATTGGAAAGGTATGAATCCATTTCTTCACTCCTCAGGTAGAGGTTAATAGCAGGTCAGTATGGTTCCCCTGCTCTGATTGGCATCCAGTCTATATGAAGGAGACAACATTGAATTTAAAATATGGTTCAGTATGCAACCAGTTACTCTATCCTATAGCAGTTTACTTGCTCCTGAAACTCCATCAATAAAACACCTTTACATGAAAACCTCTAGTCTGGGAAGTCTACAGGGTTAACATCATTAATGGCATCCTATGCCATTAATATGTATACTCATGGAAGATTTGATAGATAAATTTTTCCAACTAATGTTGGTTTTCTCAATAAAGTCAATCTTATATATAAACAGAAATGGAGAATACAAAAAATACTGGTTATAATTATATATCAAAATTGTTAAAGCTTTGAGGGATACTCAGCTTCAAATTAAAATCTTTAAAATCTGGTGTATGAGGTTGTATAACTTAGCTGATTTCATTCAGCTTTTTATCACGAAATCATTTTAAGAAATCAGTTTTAATTAAAAAAAGGTATTGATTTATTAAAGCAAAATACTACTGAAAGTGAACCAAATTTAGAATCTTCTATGTTAAATTTATCTACAGGATTATACAATTTATCTTCTTTCTTCACAAAACTGCATCTGGTCCAATGTGAAACAATTAGAAACAATAGCCAGGTGCTGTAAGCTTGGATGTGCAGCTGGAGCCAAGTTCCAATTACATTTGCGTTTGTTTGCTTATGTGAAAATGCCCTTTGGAGAGATATGAATCCACCTCTTCTCCCACCATTTATGGATTAATTATTAAAATCATTGTAATATCAACACCACAACAAAACCTCTTACAGTCAAAAAATATATTTAGTGGCTTTAAATACCATGCAAAAGGTTGATAAGCTGTAAAAATGAAAAACAATAGCAATAAAAATCTGAATGACATCAAGTGTAGTAAGTATCTAGATACACCAGCCATGAAAAGTTCTGAGAATAGAGTGATTTCCTATTGCCTCCTCCATGGTGACATTATTGAGACACCACCTTTAGCAAGATGGCTGCTGACTCATCAAGAATACTTCCATCCTTTATTAATTTTATTTCAATGCTTCCTTGCTCACTACAATCTTAACCTCTGAGTTTAGGATTAATTGTTATCTTTCCTAGATATCCTGATAAACTGCATTTCTCACTTTCTCCTCCCTTTATGTTTAACCTCATTTAGAAACCCTCTACCTTGAGATATTCTTGAGCCTTGTATTGGGTGAACATATACTAAAACAATGTATTTGAAATTTTTCTGATATTTATCAATTGTAAAAATGAAGCCTGTTATTTCAATGGAAATACAGGGTGTGGCAGAAATGCCTCCCACATAATGAAAAGACATTAGCTAGATGAAGACACCATTGTCACTCATGTAATGTGGGAAGGATTTCTAGGAGGTATTACTTTTACTGCATCCTGTATCATACAGAGTGCATCAAAAGTAACTTTTTACTATCTTTTATTGAACAAAAATAAATTAGAGTAGTTTAAGAAAATTTATAATTATTTTCACATCAAAACAAAATGATTTGTTATAATTAACAAACTATTTAACATTTTCAAAATGTTCCTCTTCATATTCAATACAATGCTGAACCCAATCAGCAAACACTTTTACAAAGCATTTGGCACATTTCTACATTAATTTCAGAAAATTTATCAGAAATTGCTTCTTTTTAATTCAGGAATTGCTTTTGGTCTGTGCCTGTAAACAAGATCTTTTAGTCCCCACCCCCACCCCACAAGAAAAAGTCTGGTGATTTTGATGGCCCTCTGTTCATTTAGTCTTATTTTCTGCATATCTGCACATTGAGAGCACTCTTTCCAACTCAGAAAAAGCTGGTGTTATATAGCTCTCCCAGTCCCAGAGCCACACAACCAACTTTGGTTCTCTTGTTGGGTTGTTGGGTTGACCCAATTCCTCGTTACACTCCCCCCTTCCGGATCAAAGCACCAATATGCATTCATTGGTAGAACCAGTTGTTGGTTGCTTACTGACATATCATGTATCCAAAATCTACAACATAAAGATAGTGACTATCTATATTTCTGAGATGAGGTATTATATGCACAAATTACATTATTTGGACTATTTCCTCATCTTTGTTGCCATATTTATTACAACGTTTTGGTTGTTGTATGCTCTGGCTTTCTTCAGATGTTTGGAATGTCGAACTGAACCCTTATTTTCCTTGAGGATACATGTCACAGTGGATAAAGGCGTTGGTTAGATCCAGTGACAGGACCCAAAGAATGTGAGTTTAATACCCGGTTAAGGCAGTGGAGAACTTGGCGAGGAGAATTAACAGGAGATAACTGATAACTGACATCCATTAAACATGTCACATGGGACTAGGACATTCTACCCCAGTGAGCAAAATAAAGGTTTCAGTTCGACATTCCAACCACCTGAAGAAGGCCAGAGCGTACAACAGCCAAAACGTTGTAATAAAGTTGAGGTCAATAGTCCGGATAATGTAAATAGTGCATAAAGATAGTGAGTTTGTCTTGTCTGTTTTTTTAAGTAAAGTAAATGTAAACACCAACTCCGACACAAAATTCCACTTCAACACAAAACTCTGATGTATGCACATTGAGAGTGCTTCCCTGCAACTGAGAAAAAACTGGTGTTATATAGATCTCTCAGTCCCAAACCCATGCTGACTATTGGCTAATAATTGCCCAGTATCATTTTTATGCAAATTTTCTCAGTGCCACTGACTCCAAGTATAATGTCCTCTCTCGACAGCCAATTGTGGCAGAGGAAATAACTCCTGGTGCTTACTGCACCACATGCAACCAACTCTGGGTCTCTTGTTGGGTTGACCCAATTCTCCATTACACTCTGACCCCCCAACCTCAAATCTCCTTATCACAGCATCAATTGCTCATCATCCTAGGAATCCACCTCAGCTTTAGAAAAAATTACATGTTGGATAATAATGTAATGAATGTGTTTTTTTTTGTTTTTTGTTATGCACTGAATATTTGTATCCGTTCTGTATAATGAGTGAAATCATTTTTGAGGTGGATGCACTAGGACATGGGTTAGCAAACAGGTGTTAATTTATGATAATGTTTGTTTTCTTTTGGTATATTGACAATTATTTTGGGATTAGTTAATTTAAGGCAGTGCCTCTAACTGATTTCAAACTCTGCTTTTTTTTAAAATTATCAATAACACAAAAGATTATTTAATGATGACATCAAACACAGAAGATTTTAAAATACTTAACATTCCCTTTTGCTTCTGCCTGAATTTCTGGGATGAAATTTATCATTTTTTACACTGTTTATCTGCAGACAATTGTCCTCATCTTTATTGTTTTTATGAGCAATAATCATCATTATTATTACTGCCATATTTAGTAAGCTGCTTGTTCCACATGCCATAGTTTTCATATTATCTCTCTCTCTTATATCTTCTTCTGCCATTCATTTACACTAGCTTATTAGATAGGTTATCTACTGTTTACCCCTGTCCCACTTGCTGTCAGTATGTCATGAATGCCAAGTTTTCCAAGCCCTCTTTCCTCTTTATGTGTTCCAGAAATTTTAACTACTTCTCAAACTAAGTATGTCGTTTTCCTTTCCTTTTCCTTAAAACTTCCTTGTTGCACATATACTCCATCCACAGTATTTTCATCATTCTTCTGTAGTACCACATATCTGCTGCTTTGAGTCTCCTCTACAGCTTTTTTTATTTTATTTCTAAGCAAGTCCTCTCCTAGCAAGGCAGTAAAGCCACTGATAGACAAGTGTTTACTGTGTGTGAAAGAATTAGAAAACAGAAAAATTACTAAAGAGCGGGAACAAACGAAGAGTAATCAGGAGGACAGCAAATAGTGATTGACACTGCACTTAAATTTTTGAAGATTAAAGTTGACTGGAAAATATGGAGCCAGAAGAGAGAGTTCCACAAGTGAAAAGTGTGAGAAAAGAAACTGTTGGCATGGAACTTACAGGTAAATCTTGCCAATTCAATTATGAATTGATGAGACCTTGTTGTCAATCTAGTAATGCATTTAAATTCATAAAGTCTTGAAGCCATAGCAAAGAGCTCATCAGAAAAATTACCATGAATTTAATTATAATAAAAAGGCACAGGGAGGCATGTTTACATGGTGAGAAAGTGACTGAAGCTGAGGTGCCAAATCAGGACAAATAATATTGCTGATTCTTCTTTAAATTTTAAGCATGGATGAATGATAAATTTATAGATATGCAAGATAGATTCTGGAGAGAAAAATTGTCTCGCATGATACAATGAATCAACTTTCTTAGCAGCTGATCTAGTGATGGATTCAATATAATCTTTTAACTTCATGTCAGGCAAAAATGTTAGCCTGAAAAGGTGCAAGAGTCACTTTCCTGGAGGTTAGCCTTAGCTGCTCTGGTGGAAAGCAAAAAGGGATCTCTCAGATGATTAATACAGAGCAGTTTAGTTTTAGAGGAATTAAAATTAACAAGCCATCCTTTGCCCTAGTTAACAACAGATTGTAGGTTATTTTTTTTACATCAATTTGACTTTATCTGATTGATCAGACTTATTATCAAGACAAGAGTAAATGGTTGTGTCATCAACATTGATTCTATCAGGAAGATTGTTAATGAGAATAAAAAAACAAAGACCAAGGATAGAGCCCTGGGGGGACACCACCTGTATTAGTACAAAAGGATCTCGAAGAATGACCATTCAGGATAACTATCATTTCACTATTTGATGAGAAAGACTGGATCAGTTCAAAAATTTGGCTAGAAACACTATGACTTATCAAGTTGTGGAGAAAACAACCTGTATGCCAAACCCTGTCAAAACCTTTTGAGATGTTCAAAGCAACAGCCCAAGCTTTACTTAAGATCTTGATAGATTCTCTCTGCAATTATCATCAATACACTGACAGTTAACCTAGAGAAGTGAAAGCCATATTACTTGTCTGAAAGCAGGCACTTCAATGTGAGATGTTTAAACAATTCAGCATTGATTATAGTTTCTAATAGTTTACCAAAAAGAAGGTGAATAGGCTGATAGCTAGTAAGGTCAGCTGGTTCACCCGAGTTCTCAAAAACTGGAACAACAAATGAGGATTTCCAACAAGCAGGAAAGAGAGAGGCAGTGAGGCATTTATTATACAGTTTAAAGAGAACAGGAGACCATTCAGGAGTACACTTCTTAAGGAATATTACAGGGATACTATCATGTCTGCATGCTTTGTGGGGATGTGGATTCGAGATGATAGTAACCATAACATAGTGAGTCTGTTCTAAGTGGGACGTTAGGCAAGGATAATCCAGATGAGTCAAGACTAGAGTTTAACGATAATTTACAGGTAAAATATTAATCAGAAGATGTTAACACTTCTAATTAATTGAAGAGAGGAGAAATAGAAAACTTATTCTTATTTAATACATTATTACAGAGCCTCCAGGAATCAGGAAAACCAAATTTGTTAGATGCAATACGGTGCTTCATTCTCTCAGCAAACAGATACTTAATTCCTTTGAGGACATATTTACATTTATTACACACAGCCACAAATAGGTGCCTGTTGTGTTGAGAACTCTCATACTGGTAAAGTTGGAAATAGTGGTTCCCATGAGCTATAATGGCTGAATCTGCTGGTGTGAGACATGGAGAAGATTGTCATTTCTCCTGGTATTTCTGAGAAGAAACGAGAAGTGTCTATGTTGGCTTTGACCAAGAGGAAACCTCAGTTGCACAATTCTCGGTATGAAGATTTAAAATATCAGCAAAGGGACATCTTGAAGAAATTCTCATATTCATTGTTATATAGGAGAATTAATATTACATAGCAGTTCAGCATTCATTTATTTGTTTGTAATAAGGATGCTAAGGATACCATGGACTGAACATGTGAGCAACGAGGTTTTGTAGAGGATGGAAACAAGGAGAAAACTTATATTTAACATCAGGAAGAGGCAGCTGAAATTTCTGGGACATGTAACAAGAAAGGAAGGCTTGGAGAATCTGATACTCACAAGGCAGATAGAAGGAAAGAGAAAGCAATGCCTGACATCGTGAGCTTAAGCAAGTGAATAGAGGACAGGGTCTGGGAGAAGTAGCAAAAAGACAAAATTTATTGAGAACTACAAGGCATAGGAGGAAGTGGAAAGCCATGATTTGTCTACATCTTGAAGGAACACATCACAAAAAGAAAGATTTAAATTTTCCCATTTCTTAATACTTTGTTTAGCTTTTGAAAGTTATCTTTTGGTATTTCAATGTACCTGTGGCAAAAAAGGAGAAAATAAGCCTTACCTAAAAAAAAAAAGAATTTGTGTTCTCTATTAAGTGTCGAAAAAGAAAATCAGATAAAAGATGCCATTGACTTTAGTAGGCCACAAAATATGGAAATTGTTTGTGCTATCCTACTAGTCTCAACCAATCACAACTTTTGTTATCCTAATAAAAGACTGCTACTTTGGATGACTGGTGTCTTAGTTCTTCCTAAGTAAAGAAGGTAATTGTTCAATGGGAGTTTTGGATATTTTGACCCTTTCTGATTTACGTCCCCAGCATTTTTGATTTTGGACTTGCAAGACTCATTGATTTACAACCCCAGATTTTTGATTATCTTGGATTTGAATCTCTCCATTTTTATTTTCTATCCCCCATCTCATTTTCCATTGTTTTTAAAATCAGTTCTCAACAAGTTCTATCAACACCAATTACAGAAACTTTCTATCTTTACATGATCATTCAAGCTTGAAACTAAAACCTGTTCTCTAAATTGCCACATTCTCAAAAACAATAACAAAATGCCAATGTGTATAGATCAAAGAGCCTTGTAAAAGAACAACTAGTAATTAGCCTGCAATTAACCTACCTTTTAAAAGTTCCTTAACCAAGCAATTTTGAGCAACAGTACATCAATTAAAACAAACTCTGAAAATAACAACCAGACAGTATCCAAAGTACATGAGAGCTAAATTTTCATTTAATTCCTACTTTCCTAATTAATTAAATTATAAGTTACTATTGACATAAAATCAAGCACATACATTGAGAAGGATTTTCTCAACTTGTTTCTCACTAGACAGCCAACAATATGAGTGCACCTCAATATGGATGCTTGGATTCTTTTCCTTTTTCAAATAGAAATCAAAAACCTCAGTACAAAATAATGGTGATTAGCAAGTTCATCAAGGACAAATATTTTGTGAGTTTGTAAATTTAAACCATAACTATGACTATGTGCCAAATGTTGCTGAACATATGCTTATAACAGAATGTTGCAGATTTAAATCAACCCACAAAAAAGAAAAAGGTTTTTAAATATAAAATATTTTTATTTTTGTGTTTTTACAACTAAATATTTCTCTGCATGTATGAGTGTTAAAGTTGTAGTTTGTAGTTGTTTTTATTAAGATGAAAAGAAATGTGATTTCTTCACATTTATGTGTGAGAAAAAGAGGCAAGGGAGAAAGTGAGGAGGAAAGTGTAAGTGTCACTTAGCTTGGTGAGGAAGAATGTAAAAGTCACATACCTTGGTGGATGAGTATGGGAATCTCTTTTAAGCCGTGTTGTGAACAGTTGTCATATGTTGCTGTCTGTATCCCCTTACTGGCTTGTCTGGCCTAGAAGCTTTACATACTCTTCAAAGGGATCGCAAAGCATGTTTTTCATTTTTGGCAATGAAAATATTTTTCTCAGAGGATTAATTTATTAACTGGAAGGATGTGTGGATCCTCTGATTCGGAAACTTTTTTTTTGTCATTTGATGATTGACTGTCTTGGTGTTTGTTTCCTTTTTGTTGGGTTTCTAGCCACCATACCTAGCAGAAAAACTTTGTGGGAGGAACTGGTTTGATTGCTGATAACCTGATGTGGCAAGTATTTCTGGTTTATATACCAATTGAATTTCAGCTGATGAAATTTGTTTTAACATCTATTGTGGTATGAGATTTTATTTTGCAACTTAAGGTTTGTTCATATTAGAAATATATATATATATATATATATATATATATATATATATATATATATATATATATATAAAAGTAACCTTGCTGATATTATTCCATTTCTGAGATATAAATATTTGCAAATGGATCAGAAAAAGGATTTAATTTAAAAAGAGAAGCAAAATAAGGGAAAGTTATCGAGTGGTGAAAACAGATTAAAATTTTTGAAAAAGTACGGAGAGCAAAAATGGGAAAAATAGAAAGAAAAGAAACAAACAAATTTTAAGAACGTCATAGAAAAAGTTTTATAATTACAAAATAATAAGTAAGTAAAATAGATTGACAAACAAGAAAATATTTGAAAAAGCTGCTGTTGCAATTGCAAACAGAAAGAAGAAAGAGGCAAAATATTACAAAGATTGGCTAAAAACATGAAAACTATGAACTTTATGAACTTACATGTTTCACTTTGTTGTTGCAAAGTGAAACATGTAAGTTGGGTGAGGTAGTACATGAAAACTGATTTCTTTGCAGTAATTTTTTTATGAATGAATGTAAAGTTATATTGAATGACTCTGATGGTTGATTTGGAAGTTTGGTCTTTCATGGAAATAGTCAACCAACATGAGTTAGAAGACAACAAATTGAAATGGTAACAAAGTCTGGGCTAGTATTACAGGCAGGAAAATAATAAAATAATAGTAATATTAACTGTTTCTCTACAAGGAAACATAAGGTATTTGAAGTGTTTAGTATTTACTAATTCCATATCCTGAATTTTTATGATGGATTCAGAATAAGCAGTTCTTTTTTAAATGGATGATGATGATGATGATGATTTCAAGACAAACACAGTCAATTCATACATAAAAGATTTTTAGATTGATACAGATCACAAGCAAGAAGCTTTAAACCAAGATTATATTCCTGCCTGACAAGGCTCCTTTACTTTTGGTAAAGTAAACTTTTTCGCATTTTGTCAAACAATATTTCAAAGACAACTAGATTATGAAATAGCCCCCCCCCCATTCTCTCCAAATATTAATCTAATAGCTTGAGATCTTTTATTAAAAGACATGGATATGAGAATGGAAAGCAGTATACAAGCAAAGAAGATTCCTTGGAAGAAATAAACACTTTCGCTTGTCAAAAGTCAAAAAAAGTAGATTAAAGAAAATTAATGGTTAAAGATTAAAGTTGATAAAATGTCAGTGAATCCATATTAATCCTTTTTTAATTTATTTAAAAACAAAAGTATGTTGTATAATAAAACCTGTCAATTCCAAACAAGATTTTGTAAGTACTTTAATAAAGATATTTATTATAAACAGAAACTAAAAGTACTTATTCCTCATATAAGTATAGTAGTGTCCAGAATTAAGGAACAAAAACTAAAACTTTGATATCCCAAAAAGTCTAATTTTTCTAAAATTTTCACTAAATGTAGACAGATGGCTGTTCAGTGTTGCTTTAAATCTGTAGGTTATTTGGAATGATACAGAGAGAACTATGAATCATTTAATTTTGGACATTACTGTATATCTAGAAGATTTTAACAACATTGGTTAATAAACTTGCAAAATAAAATCTGATATATCCTTGATATTCTTGAATATTTATTAATATTTTTTTAATCAATTCACCCCAGTCAAGGCAATAAAGCCATTAAGATGCAAGTGGGTTACCAAGTGTGAAATAATATAAAGAAAATATTATTAGGAGATAGAACAACAAAAGAATTAAGACAGAAGTCAATGATTGACATAGCATTAAAATTTTTGAAAAAAGTTGACAGGGAAGCAAGAAGCTGGAAAAGAGTTTCCCAAGCAAGAAGTGTGAGTGTAAAAACTGTGAGCAAAAATATCTTTTGGTTAATCTAACCAATTCGACTGTAAGATAATGAGACCTATCTGCCAAACAAGTACTGTACTTAAATTCATAGAGTCTAGAAAGGAAAGTTCATCAGACCAATTTCAACAAAAATATTTAAAGGCACAGGGAAGTTAGGTCAGGGTGATGGGAAATTGACTAAAGCTAAAGATCAGCTTGAATAACATTGCAGATTCTTCTTTGGATTTTATCAAGAATCTCTAAATGCATAGCCAGATTAGATTTGGCAGCAATATTTGTTGCACAGATAGACTTACAAAAGTGCAAAATAGATACTGGCGAGAACAATTGTCTAGCATGACACAGTGACCCAACTTTTCCCAAGCTAACAATTGATTCAATATAAGCATTCACTTCATTTTAGTGAAAAACATTAGCCTAGGAAGTTGCAAAGAGTTACTGTACTTGGGGTAAGCATCAGCCATGCTGATGAAAGGCAAAAGAGCTTCTCTTAGATGATTAAAAGATAGCAGTTTTGTTTTAGTGCTGTTTAAATTAATATGTCATTTCTTGCCCCAGTTAACAACAGATTGTAGGTTGTTTCTTAAATCAGCTGCTAATTCAACCTCTCTGTGAATTAGTGTTAGGGGTTAGGTTTATTTTTAGTTTTAGATTTTTCAAATTCATGATTGAATCTTCAAATATGTCCTGTGAGTATTACATTCTCCAAGCCTTCTTTCATCATGGTGTCTCAAAAATTTCAGCATTTTGTAATAGTTGTCATTATTTTCTTTGTAATTCTTATTCTGTTCATTTTCTCAATGATTAAATCCTCTGTTCATGATTTCCTCAGCATTTGACTCACATCTTACTTTATCTCGTCTTTCATTTATAATGGAATTGTCCATCAATTACTACCAAATAAGAGCATACATATTTAGTTTATATTACTTGGTGCATAAAATGTATATGTGATGTTAAGCAATTTTGAGCCTGGTCAGTACATTGATGGGTGACCACTTGGGAATACCAGATGCTATAAGCTTCAATGTGTGGGTGGTGTAATGTATAATTGTTAATTAGGGAGCCAAATTCCAATTCCAGTTGGGTTCGTTATATTCACCTATTCATGTGCAAATACCCTTGGGAAAGGTATGAATTCACCTCTTCTCTCCCAGCTATGGGTTAATTAGTAAGACTTGTATCATTTATTCGTTATCATCTCCAAAAAATTCTAAAAATATTTTCTTTAAATAATCAGCAAAAGGTTATGCTGTCAAAAAAAAAAAAAATCCATTAATCTTAATGTAAAAAAAAATGGGGTGGGGCGGAATTTATAATCTGGAGTGCCTATTTGATAGTAATATATGAGAAGAAATTCTTAGAATGTAAAAATTATTTCTGGCTTTAAATAACTTGCAAAGGGTTGATAAGCCATATAAAATCAAAAAGAAAAATGAATAAAATATTACAAGTTTATATAAGTTAAAGACTAACAAAAGTTCTTTGTTAGGGATTTTAATTTATTTTATCTTTATTTTCGACCATGTTTCAGGTTTTTGGTTCATATACAAATATCTATATATGTAAATATAGGAAAATAAATAGAAAAATTCTTCACCAAAGTTGTTTAAATAAAAAACTGTTGCCCAAACACCGCCAAAATTTTAAGTTATACACAAATCTCAATTCTCAATTTTGTCCCTTACTTTTGGATGATCCTATTTTGAAAATAAATAAATAATTGTTATAATTCTTTTTCTATCCTTTGCAAATGATTCAAATTTTAGTATGTTATTATGGATGATAACGACTACCAGTTGTCAAAATTTCACCTTTTCACAGTTGTTATTTCTAACAAATATTAGGTTTTAAAATTTTGTCCCTTAGTTTTGGACACTACTGTATATATATATATATATATATATATATATATATATATATTAGAGAAAAACAGACCACTTTATGGTTCCATTATAACAATTTATTTCACTAGAGCCCTTTTAAAGGATACTGGATCATCAGATAGCACTTCCAAAAGATGAAATGAATATATATATGCAGTTGCATAGATAGTAGCAGATATTAAATGTATAACAGGTATTGAGCACTTTCCATTAAATTTCACCCCCTCCACACACACACACACACATATATATATATATATATATATATATATATATATATATATAATGTGATATGTATCTAACAAATAAGAAATAACCAAACACCATATACCATTAATATGCATCTTTTTGCTTTTAATCATTTTATCTTGATCTCTGACAAAGCTTTATTAATTGAAGCATGTTTCCTACTTGTTCTTTATCTTATCATTTTGTCAGATTCATATCCATACTTGATATATATATATATATATATATATATATATATATATATATATGCATGTATGTATGTATGTATGTGGAGGTATGTAGAAAAATAGGAAAAAGAACACGTTAGGTAAATAATCCAAAGTTCTTTAGTATTTTTGTTTATATTTTTAAAAAACAGTGCTCCATACAGAAGTAGAGCATAAATTATAATTATTTTTTTATTTTTTAAATAATTATATATATATATATATATATATATATATATATATATATATATATATATATATATATATATATATATATATATATATTATATATATATATAGTCTCAGATTTTACATCAACTGTTTTTAGCCATCTTTTTGAGTTGTATCTACATCTTCCCATTTGTTTTTGAAGTCATTATTATAATTTTGTAGAATTACACAAATAACTCTTTATTATATCCATAAATTTGCAATTATCATCTAAATTTTAATGAGATATGAGGTGATAAAGAACTTATGAGATTAGGTTAAAACGTAAGAGACTACAATTTTGCAGTGATGCTAAAACCAGATAGTCCTTTAGTGGGGTGGCATATTCAAATATTCAACACAGTCCTCCACCTAGGAGAAGGGAATTCCAACAGAAGCACTACAACCAAAAGACAGATTGTCAGATTTTCACCTCATGGCATATAATCTCCTGGTTTAACAGATGGTGTCAGTAATATGCATTCTGTTTTCTACCTTAAAAGTCATGAAGGCTAGTCCACCATCATGGAAAACACTCCTTAATCTTTATACATGAAGACAAACCATATAGGATCAGTTAACTGTCTCAAAATAATATGATCTGCCAATAGAGGAAAATGGCTGTTGTTTCCCTACATCAATAAGTCCATAACCTAATAATGAAGAAATCATTTATTTTATACTGAAAATATTTTTCAACATAATCTTCTTTGCCAAAGCAATGAATCCAATGTTTCTTCATAAATCATATGGCTTAAACATTATACATGGACACTTTGAGATCAAATTTCTGCTAATAACTACTTAAGACTATGAACTTTATGATCCATGCATTAAAATCTTTTTCCCATGTGGAAATAAGGAAACCTTAATTAAAATGATAGTTTATATGCAGAAAAATATAAAGTATTATGAAGAATTGATTAAGAATATCTTGTTTCGTATAATATCTTCTATTATTTGGCAGACATCATTGTTATCCTTTCTATTTAAACTTGTAATATAGACAAAACTCATGCAATTCCTTATTAGGAAATTCAGTGAACATTGATTGACACTTTAGTAACCAAATTGAGCCTCACTTGCTTTTTTAATCATTTTTATTACATCTACTCATCTGTTCAATTTTATGAGGATTATGCATGGGAGTCATAATTTTAACTTTGATATTTGAAGAAATATTTGATAACATCTTCAGTCCATTTATACTCCATTTTGTTTCCATTAACAGTTGATGCAAAAACCTGGGAGTATAGAGAGACATTTACTGAAAAGATGAATCTCTTGTCTATTGAAATTATATATTGATCTTCTTGATTGTGACCCAGAAAATAAGCTAACATGTATCAAGTTCAAGCCTTAGTCATTGCAGTTGATTATTCTTTGATGTGAAAAATCCAATGATCCTTGCTAATCTGTGATCAGTCTATATTCAAAAGACCCTCAGTATGGAGGAACTATGACCAAGTTGTTATGCTCTGCTTCAAATTTCTCTTTTTGATTCAATCAAGATAGATGTTGGATATGAATATTAAGAAGGCAAAAATAAAATGGACACTTTCTGCACAGGAGCTATGAACATCACATCCAGCTCACAAATCCCCTCCAAAAGAAATATGAAATCTTTCTCTCTCTCTCTCTCTCTCTATCTATATATATATATATATATAAAGTTGTAGTCTCTGTCTGCCTGTTTGTTATCAAACTTTTCTTCAGGTTTTGGAGATGCATATATATTCTAAAACTACATAACCCTCAGTAATTGGATAAGTATAATTTTATTTTGATCAAAGGGGGTCCCAGGGTGGCACCCTGCCCCCGAAAATTTTTTCCCTTTGATTTAAATTAAATTAAGTTTGAACATTGTAATGACTCCTAGCCAAAATATAGAAGGAGAAAACCAGAAGATGGAGGTCACATTGGCAAAATCATTGAGTAATATTGAAATGCATCATTTTTTTCTCCACAAATTATAACAATGATTTAAAATCAATCATCATTTTCTTACAAAAAAAATGTGTAACACACAGCAAGGTACAGGTAATTCGGCTAGTATAATATAAAAGGAGCCAGTCATGAACATTAATGCTCAAGCAAAAGCATAACAAAAAAAAGGCTGAGCCATGATCTATCCTATCTCCCTTTAAAGATGCCACTCACAACCATAAAAGCAGAATCATGGCAAGCAGGCAAGCTTTCAACACCAGTGACTTTGATCAACTGACCTGACACATGCATCAACTCCAGACCCTACTGACTCTCTTCATCCTCCAAGTTGCTTCCCTCACCCACAAAGATACATTTGGCCTTGATCCTCTATATCGGCAATAGAAAGAACTTTATCTTAACATGTTGATTTCCTAAGGGGGTGGGGAATGATTGAAAAAGTTTCCCCCTCTTCCTCTTTTAGTCAGAAATATACAAAATGCATGCTGGGATATTTTTCTCAGCCAATAAAATGGGATGGCTTGTGTTTTGACATGACTACTAGACAGACCTACTGCGTTCACGTGTCCAATCTTGCTTTTGTGTACAAACACTACCTTATAGTTTGTGAATTCTTTTGCCTTCTTACCTATTTGATTTGCTTTAACTATATTGTTTGCTTGTTTTCATGATTCTTACTGTTTCATTCTTTTTTACCTTTTTTTTCTTTTCATTACAAAATTTATTCATTCTGTTTGTGTTATTTACCTTGCATTTTGACAATGTCTTCTAACTCATCATTACAATTCTTTTTCTTTTCCCCTCATCAGTCTTTCATTTGTTCTCTTGTACTACCATATGTGTGTTTATAACAAAGCTAATCTTGCAAACTACTGTAATGATAGTTAATTTATGGCCTTTTGCCAGACAAAGCTCATTTGTCTTTTTTTGCTAATCTTCACAAGGCTAAAGAGCAACTCAAGCTAGAATCTTACTGAATGAGATAAGTGGTATGGCTGTAAATGAAGGCAGTTAAAAGAAATGAAGATTATGAAGATATGGAGAACAGAAAATGATTGCTTCTGTAGATGAAGAGGTTAAGATTGTTGGGGAAACATCCACATGGGAGTCTGTTTCACAAATGTGTGGTTTTCAGGGTGAAATTGTGAGTGGAACTTCCTCCTTACAAATAGAATACAAAGAGAATGAGAGTGATTCACTCCTGTGGATGTTGCATGGTGGGTCTTAGCTATAAAGATTTGAACTGTTGGAACTAAAGAATGGAGCTCATCTGAACATTTGCCATAGAAATACTGATAAAGTACTGATTGGATTTTGTGATATTTCATCTGTGAGAAAAGGGACTGTAAAGTGGAAAATAAGTCATCCCTTAAAAACCTGCATAAATTATTTTGAACTCTATCAAGGTTGGAAATTAAGGATTGGGCAGTTCCAGTTCAGGTATGGCTGCTCTAGTCCATTTTTTCAGATAGGTATGGCTGCAATAGTCCATTTTTGCTCTGATATGACTCTTGTAAAGATAAAGCATTTCAAGAGGAGTTAAGTACTTTCTGAAGCAGTACAAGGAACCAATGATTTTTCCAGCATCTTTGGTGACATATGAGTTCCTGGTTATGCTACATCCAGCAGCAAGGAGATTGTAGATTTTGAGAAGGAACCACCTCTTAATTGCTGCTGTTCCCAGATCCACCCTGACCTGGGATGGTAGCACCTGTTAGGATCCTAATTATAGGCAAATAGTAAACAGCCAAACAAAAATCAACAATATATATGACCAACAATACAATTACATTATAAGTTTACCAACAATACATTTTATGATCTATAAACTATATATCTAAAAAACATACCTTTTACTCTGAGAGTATAAAATTATGTACAAAATATTTAGATTTCAATATTAAATGACCCATAGAGGTGTTGATATGCCACTAAACAAAATCAATGAACCAACATGTATATGCAAAAAAGCTGAGTATTTAACTGAGAAAGCAGAATGACATATTTTTTATGACATCAAAAGATTAAGAATTGCACAGCCAAGAATAAATATGCCTCTACCCACACCAGTGAAAATTGATGATAAAGTAATGGGCTTGCATTTTAACATGATTAAGCAGAAATCTAAACACAAATAACATGGCACTTCATAAAAACAACAGGTAAATTTATTCCAATAAGAAAAAGTTTCTAAAACTTTATAAAAATGTTTGATATTTGAAGAAAAAAAATATTCTGGGCTTATGCCAGAGGGTAAGAAATAGATAAAATGGAAATAGACAAATGAAACTTTAAATAGAAAGAGAAAAAAAATAACTGTTATGGTAATAAGAAAAAAGAAACCAAGATGGTCTTAAACTCCAGTGGCCATTTTTGTTCTGTTTTTTTTTTATAGTCGCTTGTGTTGGCCATTAATTTTCAAGTTTTAAAATAGATGGAATTCGTTATTCCCAATTTTTTGTTTGTACATAAGAAGAGAAATAGCTAATCCTTTCTAGAAATCCCTGTCTTCCCCCTGAGAAAAAAAAAATAAAATGTTTACACAAAATGAGGTTTTGAACAAATGTACAAAGAAAGAATCCAATTTAAAATTGGTTTTGCAGAAAATATTAACAAAATGAATCTTTAATGCTAAAATTGAAATAATGTTAAGGAGGTCAATACAATATCAAACTTGAAAACAAGTTCTTGATATTAGGAAGATTGTACAGTGCCAGTATCTGCTTATATGTATGAAATGTTTAATTCTTGTCTTAACTAGTTTACAGACATATCAGATTGAGACACTGGTTCTCATCCAATTACTAAAGTTAAGCAACGTTGAGCCAGGTCAGTACATAGATGGGTGACTGCTTAGGAATACCAGGTGCTTTAAGCTTGGATGTGCAGATGGTGTAATGGATAACAGCTCGGAATTCGAAATCAATGAGCCCAATTTCGATCACTGTTGGGTTTGTTATATTCACTCACATGCAAATACACTTGGGAAAGGTATTAATCCACCTCATCTACCCCCAGCCATGGGTTAATTAGTAGGATTTGTATCAGTAAATCATTATTATCATCTAAAAATTCTTAGAATCTAAAAAATATTTTCTGGCTTTAAATACCCTGCAAAAGTTGATAAGCTGTAAAAAAACAAATCAATCTATCTTCAAATGTAAAACATTTTTTTTTAAATTTATAATGTGGAGTACCTAATCAATAGTAATATATGAAAAAAGAATTGCGGGTTCATCTCTGACTAGGATATAGGCAATCATGGCTCTCTACAATTTCCTGTCCTTTGAAGCTCTTAGCAAAGTTTGTTTTTTTGCTATCTCTTCTAATACCTGTTCTGCCAACCATTTACACAAGTTCATTAAGTAGGTTATTCAAGGCTTTCATCTGTCACTCTTATCTTCAATAAATCCTGTAAGTGTTAAATTTTCTAAGCCCACTTTTCTCATTTCAGCTGTCTCTTTTTGATGCTAAGTATTTCAAATTTTTTATTTATTTATTTATTTTTGAAATAACACCATATGAGCATATTTGTTTGGATGTCCACAAGGGGATCAGTTTATATTAAATTTACATAAAAAATTAAAACCCAAAATAAAATTTTATATCTGAATAGGATCTATACATTTCTATATATCAGAACAATTTTAGCCAAATTAATGACAGTGAAAAAGTTTTATAAGCACATACGTACATAATAGTTGTTTCCAAAGATACTGTGAAATCCAATCATTTTGACAAAGGGCAGTAGCATGTTTATTTATACTGATGACTATTGTTTCAAATATGAGTTACTTTCGAAAAGAGGTTAAGTCTAGGTAGGGTAGGGGTGCCTTTTTCAATGAATTATGACATCCATTCAATGCATGTTGACTGTTTTTTATCAATGACAAAAAAGTTTTTTGGCATTTTTTTCTGTTAAATTTTTATTTGTATACATAAAGATTCTTTCTAAAAGGGGTGTTTGGATTAGAATACGCTATATTGAACTACAATTTTAAGATATTTTTTAATTTTAATTACTAACAGACTGTACTTCTTTTTAAAGCAAATAAGTGAACTAGAATTACTTAAATTATTTAAAGATTATTATTAAATATCAAATATAAATATGTATATTTCTTTTATCAGTTTTTTTTTTTTAAACATTATTTAAGGAAAATTTTTGACAATGTCGGCAAAGAATAGCTATTTCATTTCATTAATTCAGTAAATTTTTATTTTTTATAAACCTAGTAATATATAGTTTCTCATGTATGCACAAAGGACATGGGTCATTTAATGACCTACATATTCTATCTTTTCTTATTAATTTCCATTTTACTGTAGGTGCTTTATTGGTTTCTTTTAAGTGCCAGAAATATTTTGATAGGGACGTCTGATTCCGGTATTTATTTATACTAAAAGAACTTTAATGTTGATTGAATATTTTTTGAACTCATGCCTTGTGCATCCAATATAAACTTTTACATTGTCTGGATCCTCACTAGATGAGATATTGCATTGGTATACTAATGATTCAGTGCGACATTTATTATTAAGAGGACAGTTATGAGGATTTCTGCAGTTACATAATTTTTGTTTATCTTCATCTCTTTTTATTATTATACTGTCTAAATTTCTTTGGTCTTTGTCTAAGTGTTTATTCAAGATATTAGCATTATGTTTCTTAATAATTTTTTCTAAGTGTTCAGTACAGCTGTAACTTAATTTTAGGATATTTTTATTGAAAATAGTACTGAGTTTACTATCTTTAGGAAAATGTTTAACGATTAATGTAAGGAATTTTTGTCCTAATTTATTCTTAACCATTTGGTTGTATGGGAGTGTATACCAAATTATTTTTCTGCTTCTGTTTTTTCTTTGCTTTCCCTTTTCATTTTTTTATGAAAGTTAGTTTTGGGGGCTTTTGTAGCCACTATGTTTTAGAGCTTCATTATAGAAATTAATATATTCATAGAAAATTTTCTCATTTTGCTGAATCTGTACCTATTCTTTTTTCGATAGATAAAGATATATGCTTAATTATAGATGGAGGATGATTAGATTTAGGGTGCATATACAAAGGATTAGTAATGGGTTTTTTATAAGATATGTATACATTTTTCATTGAATCTATGTAGTTACACAGAAAACTTGGGTGAAATGAGTATATTTTAGTATTCACTGTACTTTTGAACAAATGAAATGTTGTCAAGAATTGGGCTTTGCTTTCCCATTGACTTGATCTCTATTACCTGACATTTTATTCAATATCTACTTTAATAAATTATATATTTCTGGCAGAGAAAAAGTGATGATTAAAAACTGAATTTTGCAGATTTTGAATTTAAATTTATCTTAGCAAGTTTAGACAGTTTATTTATTGTACACTGAAAGTGAGAAAAAAATAGAATGTTTTTGATTAAGGATTAAAGCAAACTTGACTGGAATAACAGGATTATATAATGTTTTGGGCCTAAAATGAAGTGGAAAGATTTTATTGAATCAATTGCTAAATCTGCAGCTAAGAAAGTTGGTTCACTATATCGTGCTAAACAATTTTTCTTGCCAGTATCTATTTTGCATATTTATAATTCTACTATTCATCCTTGCTTTTAATGTTGCTTCCACATCTGGTTTGGTGCTTCTGGTATATTAGATATTGTTGATAAAATCCAAAGAAGAATCTGCAATTCCTGACCTGGCATCTCACATTCACATCCCTTTTCTATCATTTACATGTAACTTCTCTGCACCTTTTCTATAAAATATTTTTGTGGTAATTGTTTCCCCAATGGTTCCTAGACTTTATGAAATTAAACACTAGTACTAAATTGGTGGCAAGGTCTCTTTATTTTGCAGTTGAAATGGTTTGATCTAATGGTAAGTTCTATGCTAGCAGCTTCTTCTTTCACACTTCTCACTTGTAGAACTCACTTCCGGCTCCTTGCATTTCAGTCAAGTTTGATCTTCAAAAATTTAAATGCTATATAAATTGTCCTCTCTCCTTAATAGCAGTTTTTCTCATATTCTCCAACACTTTTTACATCCTAGTGACTTTATTGCCTTGCTTGGATATTCCTGACTATGATGATAAACTATATCCAGTGACAAGAACTTTGATCAGAATGCTGAAGGTTTTGAGGAGCATGGAACCACCTTTTAATTGCTGAGGTTCCCAGGTTCAGACCTGAGGTGGTAGCACCTGTTAGGGTCCCATCTATAAGCAAATAGTGAATCCCTAAACATAATACAATGAAAGTATAAAAATACATTTTTGTGGTAGAAGTACTAGTAATATTTATAGCAGACTCTGACCAACAATACATAATTTATAGCAACAATATATTTTATTTCCAGTTGTAGTTGAAGGCATACAATAGCATTCAAAATATTTAGATTTCAGAATTAAATAACCCATAGAGGTTAATTTGCTGCTAACTAAAATCAACCAACCAACCAACCAACCAGCTTTGCTTAAGGTGAATTGATTAATATAAATATATATATATATATATATATATGTATATGCACACGCTATTGATGGAACAATACCAATATTTTTTCTGATTCCAATACCTACAATGATTAAAATTCATTATTTTCAGCACCTACAGTTGTTAAAACTTTAATAACAAGAACTTTATGTAAATCACTTAAGTACATCACTACAGTTGAAATATTTCTTTACTTTGGATATCATCAGAAATCTTAAAAAAAAAAACACTTCCAAACTACACTTTTCTGTTTGGCATTGGATCCACTTGCCATAATTAGGGTCTGAAAATAATAAACATTGGTTAAAATTTAAATTTTTCACTTTTAGATAAAAAATATTTCTAGTTTTCTAATGTGTAGAATTTATAAAGATTCAACTAATAATGGTTGTCTATTAATTATAAAATAAAAAAGGGTCTATTTTTTAACAATGAAAGGTGCCATGTAAATATTATGGAATCTCCTTAACATTTATATGTGGCATTTTTCAATGAGTAGAAGAAATTTAGGGGTGACAATTCAATTTCAACATGCCTTTCAAAAACAAGAGAAACCCTAACACACACACATATATATATATATATATATATATATATATATATAATATTGCACCAATAATACTCTAAACAGAGAGGCATCATCCTATGTATTGTGGTTTAACTCATGCATAAATTTTGATAAATACAAGGAGTACCTAATCCTGCAGGACAGTGAAAAAAAAATAAATGCAAATTTTCAATTTGCATACAGTCATTTAATAAGTAAATATGACTTATCACAGCAACTTAATAAAAAAAAAATAAAGGGTCTTCAATCTCATCTAAAAAATTTAATCATTATTAAATTTTACTAAAATAATTTTCTCACAACTAAAAAATTTAATAATTTCTAAAAAGAATCAAAATATGTTTTATTTTTGTTAAAAGAACAAAAATAATCAACGTGCAACAAAGCAGTAAAAACATATCCCTTGATTTTTTTTTAAAGAGATATAAGCAATTTTAGCAAACTTTACAATAAATTTTAAAAAATATTAGGAAGTTGAACGCTAAATAATACTGATATCAAACTTAATCTTTTCATAAGGTATAAGATTCAACTTTTACAAAGCATTAAAATAAAAATAAGATAAAAATGATTAAAATCTTCATAAGGATGAGAACAACTGTAAATGTGTATTTTTTGCATGGGTTCAATTTTTTTCAGTTATTTATTAGATTATTAGATGATGAAATTTTACTAGTTTTATTTTTAAAATATTAAAACAAATCATGCTAAAAATGGGAAAAATATAGTTTAATAAAAATAGTATATAAATACTTGTTTTTAACTTTTTTATACACTTCTACTTATAAAATTTGCATTTCATTTGACTTTGTGGAGGAATAAATGAGAAAAAAGTTCAAAATATTTTAAATATAATTTAACCCAGGAAAATTCAGTTATGTCAAAGAAAAATAAAATTAAATGCAATTTTTGATTGAAATTAAATTTTAGGTTTTTTTTATACAAACTTGTGTGAAGTAACATTTTTTTTTTCAGGAAACTTCAAATAAAAGTTTATTTTTTTAAGTAAATAAAGATGAAAATCCACCTCAGAAACTATAGTTTACAATTGATAAATATTTATATCTTTTTATCCTTAGTACCAGGAATGAAAAATTAAGTTTTAAACAATACAAATATCCAAAGAATCATTTCTGGAATGGGAAATTAGGTTAAAAATTCCCTGATTCTGATACCCACAAAAGTTCCAATTTTTTCCAATTCTCAGTTCTGCTGATTCTGATTAATCATCTCATTACTAATATATATTTAAGTTCACTCAATACAAGGCTTGTGAGGCATTCAAGTTAGAAGTTTACTGTTAAAATGGTTATTATAAACAAGGTTAAGTGGTAGGAAGTGAAGTTTATAAGAGTATGGAGAAAAGATGACAATTGACCCTTGATTTGAAGAGGTTAAGATTGGAGTATTCAAAAAAGAATCCATTTATGAGTCTTTTCTGTAAAGTAACTATTTTAGGGAAAAACCTCTCTATGTGAAACTTATTCCTTACATTTAGAATACATATGACCCCCACCACACCCCTATTTCTTTTCCCACTAAATCAGAATTAAAAGCTCAATTCACTGTATGAGCTTAGAGTTATGTCACATGCTTCATTGGCGAGTAACCAATCAAAACAAAAACGCTTGTTTTATCATCATCATCATCATCATCAGTTCCATGACTGGATGTGATCATCAAGTCATGGTCCAACTGAAAATCTGACCAACATTCTCCACATGTCTTGGTTGCATGCCAATGTCTGGATGCCTGTGAAAGATATTCCAGTTCACTCAGTGATATGACCAGCTCATTTTTCTTATATCTACCTCCTCTTCTTTTCCCCAATGTGTTACCATGTAGAATGGCAGTGGAAAAGCTCATTGGATCTTATGCTGTGTCTATTCCATTTCAACTTCCTTTCCTTGACAGTGGTTATGGTGTGTCTTCCAACAATCCTCGTTCCTCTTTGATGGTGTGTCTCACACTGTGTCATTTGTAATGTGGTTTCTATGTCAGAGATGCACCTACAATGATTCTGCAACATCACATTTCTAGGACTTGGTTTCTTCTCTGTAATTCTGCTGTTAATGTCCAAGATTTTAGGGTGCACAGAAATATTGAGAATGCCAATGTATGCAACAACCTCATTTTTGATTTCAGGCAGATGTTCTTGTATTTTCAGATTGTTCTTACTTTTGGTGCCAGTTACCATTTTTTGTGCTGCTCTGGAAATTATTTCTATTCTGGAGCCCTTTTTGCTGATAAGATATTCGAATTGTTTCATTGACAAGTGACTTCTTTATTATGGAAATCTCTTTCTCAATGTTCATCGTTAGTTTGCTTTTTATAACAATCATCTCCATGTCAGATGTGTTAAGTGCTTGTTTACAGAAGTAAATTTAGTTTAATTACTCTTACTCATTGGTAATTTTAGTATTGTATTCCATATATTTATTTCTTGTATTTGTTTCTTAGGATGACCAAGTATTTAACCATAGTACTTTGGGTTGGAGATTTGTAACATTTTTGTCTATTTGACTGATCCTTATCAAGTAATGTGTGTTGTTGCTCATTGTGGTGTTCAACATATAATTGATTTTTTTTTCTCATTACTCCTTGTAAAATTTGTCAACTATATGCAACATGCTGCTTTGAAATTCACTCTCAAATTAAGCTTATTTCTTTCATCTTCTGTTAAAAAACTGACTTTTGAGTCGTGTACAACTCCAGTTAACAAAAACTAATAAGAAATATATCTGTAAATATATTTTTTCAATGCTCTACACAAACACTTTCATCTCTTATCCATTGTGGATTTCAGGAAATTATTTTTTTAATCCAAGGGTTGTTTAATCTTTGAAACTCAATAGTTTCTTTTCCTCTTGTGGGTAATTCATGAAGGCCCCTTTTCTGAGAAAGAAAAAAAAATCCCATCTCAAAGTTTTACACAGTGAAAATTCATGTTGTGATATAATTAAAATGATACTTAGTAAAGAGATACTGAAATAACACCTGAATGCTTGAAGTATTAAGAAAATTGGTAAGCAAATGTACTGATCCATTTATATTAGATGAGATGAAGTACCCATCTATAATAGGTCAAGATTTAGAATGAAGCAAGTTTTAATGACAGTTAAGTGATTTCTTAATTCAGAAAAGTCACCTTGTACAACTTCTAATATAAACTGTTTATATTTCTGAGATGAGGTATAGTAACAGTTGACACTATTTAAAGGATGCATGGCCGAGTGGATAAAAGGGTTAGTTGAAGTTATCCAGTGACTTGACCCAAAGAGTTTTGAGTTCAATACTTGGCCACAGCAGAGATGAAGAAAAACTTGGAGAGTTCAGTTACTAAAGGGAATTAACTGAAACTGAGATATCCAGAAAAGGTATGATACAGAACAATTTACCTCAGTGGACTAAAGGAAGGGTTCGGTTTGAAATTCCAACTTATATTACCTGAAGAAGGCCATAATGTACAATGGCCAAAACATTGTGAATATGACAATAAAGATGAGGACAATAGTCTGAACAATGTAAATAGTGTAAATAGTTACAAGACCTCATCTCAGAAATATAGACAGATGTTAAGAAATGTATGCTTTACAATCTTCATTCTTAATTAACCTTTGTTCTTTTCATTACTCAAGGTTCCTTTTCATTAACATCGATGGATTGTGTGTTTTTAGATTCAGTAATCTGAAAGAAAAGAAAAAATAGCTTATATTTATACTTAATAAGTTTCCAATGAAAAAATACAATGAAAAATAGAAAATATGTTTTGGGCAAAAAATTGTTCAGGGAAAATTACTTTTTACAAAGCACTTTGAATAATTTTCTTGTTACTCAATACAGTAGATCAAATATTACTGTCTGATAGCAAACAGTTAAAATGTTCAAAAGATAATTCAGCAAAAAATGATGGACTTTTTTTTTTTTTAACATTAAAACCTTCCATTGGGTTCAAAAGGCATGCATACCAAATTTGAGTGCATAATATGAAACTATTTGATTATGAATAACAAGCAAATACTTCCCAATTACAAGTGACTGCATTTCAGAATTTAGAAAAATGTTTTTCTGTAGAAAATATATGGTACTGTTGGACAAATGAGTAGGGGTGTTTTGAAAGTGATTCAGGGTTTTAAACTCTGCATATTTGAAAACACTTTGGAATAGTGAAAGTTGTTTTCTAAAAACTAAGGAAAGTATTAAGAAACTGGAAAATTTCAACAGAAACAATGATATGTCTGTTGAACATCTGTGCTATATCAATCCTATAATGGTAAGGAATGTTAGACAATTTCCTTGCAGATGAAGTGGACACTTGAGGCAAAAGAGATATGGTTCTACAGAAGGATACTGTGAACACTGTTAAAAAATGCATAGGATAGCCCAAAGTGACAAATTACTGGCCAGGACTGTGATGACATGAACTGATTGGGGGTCATTTGAAACCCATTGGCATGAAATTCTGACAGTGATAAATTATCTTTCTTTAAGTTGGTATATAAGACAAAAAATATGTCAAGTCAGTTTGTTACGGATGTAAGAATAGAAGGGTCAAGATGTCTTTCCACACCCAGATGCCTTAGTGAAACAAGCCAGAATTGATGATGGGTAGTTGGTGTTAGTAATTTACGAATCCAGTTAGATAGCAAACATCAACGTACATAGTTTTGTGTGAATGCAGGTATTCAACTTCGTATTCCAGACAAGAGGATAAACTCAAGAATGAAACAGACACGTGTTGTACTGTGTTAACACAAGCCGTGACTTATTTTATTTATTAGGGACAACATTACAGTGCACCCTCATAACAACAATAAAAACAAAGAAACTAGGGGGCGATAACTCCAACATCTTTATCTAACTGTATGTCAGTGTTCATCAAATTTTCAACAGTAGATCAACAGGCTGACCTCCATCCTCTCATGCCATCCCCAAAATGATGCTACTACTACTAATACCACTCGCCCCCCATGAAATAAAGCAAGTGGGAAGGAAATTGTTCACTGTTGATTCAGTCTGGTTATGAAGGGTTGATTTCAATCTTGACTAAAAATGACCGCAAATCACTTTCCCTCCTTTTTTATAGGCAGAAACACACAAATGCATACCAGGATTTTTTTATTGTCAATAAAATAGACTGATTCACAGTTTCATCTGACTTAGTCCTGATCTGTCTTGTCTTGTCTGCATTTGCTTTCATGTGTGTCAACACCAATTCTTAGTTTGTGAATTTTTTGCCTTCTTACTGTTAATTTATCTTGCATGTATTTTTTGCCTTATATTCTGTTTGCCCTGTTCTTTTCTTCTTATTATTACAAACTTTGTCAATCCTGTTTGTTGGACAGTCCTGCAATTTATTTTGCAATTAACCATGGTCACACACTCCACATGAAGAACTGAAGCCAGTGATGACATAAAACACAATAATAATATGGGCAGAGCATGTGCAAAATGAGGAAGATTTAAGGAAAATGAAGACGAAATTGAGCCATGTATTCAAAATCAAAAAGAAATCATTAACTGTTTTTGGAAAGATAATAAGGAGCTTGGAGAATTTGAACTTCAGAGTATATATTGTATTGTGGAGTAAATAATATATCCCCAGTAACACAAATGAACTCGGCAATAAAGAACTTCAAATGGGTCAGTGTAATCCATTGGAGTCAGTCAGTCAGAATTTCTAACATGCATCACAGCAAGTAGCCTAAGCAAGACATAATATTATGAACACTAGGTGTGAGTTATTACATATTGAAAGCAAGAGAAGCATAAGGAAACGATTAACCTCCCTACTGACAGAACAAGGATTGGGACAGATAGTAAAAAGAAAGCAAGCATTGCTAAGAGCTAGAAAGGATAGGAAGATGTGGTGAACAAGGATTGCTCATGTCCTGAAGGGACACAGCACATGAAAAAATTTTGCATATTATTATTGAAGGCAAGTCAAAACTCAATAAAATAAGTTATTGCTACTGAAGTGAAAAAGAATTTCACATGATGTTACAAACTACATACTTACAGCGAAGGTGAGTGGCAATCTGCTGAAAATCTTACAACAATGAATTGACAGATATAGAGTACAAGTCTGGGGATTATCTCTTAAGACATAACTATATCTGGATCATCATAATAATAATAATAATAATGCTCTGTAAATGTCTATGACAACCTTCTATCATATATACAAGGATGTGCACTTTTGCCATAACATATCTTTAGATTTTTCACAATACCTTCTGCTTATGCATGCTTATAGTCATGTGATTGAAGTTTGAGCTTGATCCCACCAGTTTTCTTGATGCTGTTACAGTGTAAACATGATCGCTCTGCTAGCAGTGTGCCACCAAGGAGGAACAAAGAGCAGAAGGCAATATAACAAACCTAAAGATATGTTATGGCAAAACTGTGGATACTTTTTGACTTACCATCCTGATAGTTCCTAGAACACAGTCATGTTTCTTTGTATGTTATTTCAGCATCATTTCCTGTTAAAGATATCACTTGCCAATACAGACATTTTTTTTGTATTTTATATTAAATTACATTTACTGACTTGAAAACAGGAGGCAAATAGATTTTAATGTTTTAATCTCTTTCGGCAGCATCTTCAAGTCATTGTTTGTGACCTTGACTACTGATGGTAGTTCCACATTTCTCTCAGTCTTTTTAAAGCGAGATTAAATTATATAAATATGTCTTTTCGGTGGCTTTTTCTAAATACAAAAACTAGAAAAAATATTTCTGAAAATGATTAGAATTTTTTAAAAATAATTTCTATATTGCTGATTATTCATCACTAAAATACTTGAAATTTTTTAATGAAAAAATTATTCTAAATATTGTCGGAAAAAATGAATGCCTTCTTTTTATACACTAAGATTGTTTGCAGAAATTTTTGTCTGATCTATTTTCAGTCCTTATCAAGAAAATAAAATGTTTTTTTTGCCATGAAAAAAATGACGACAGAAAAAAACGGGTATGAATATATCAATGAAATCAATGAATTTCAGCAGCACCAATGACCACATGTTTTACTTTCATCTTTGCTCACAGACTATATACCTGATGTGGGTTTAAGAATGCAATGTTGAAACACTGAGCTAACAAAATCAAGTTGGCAAATAAGGTATTTGATATGTCCCGGAAAGGGATATATTTGTTTGAAGTAGCAAAGTGGTTGTTGTCTACTGTAACCAAATAGGACAATCTAGCAGGTAACTGTAATGGACTGGTCCTTGTCGTAGTGGTAGGCAATAGGCAAAGACAATAGGTGTCGTTCCTGTACCTCCACATCAGTCTGTATTTATGGCTGACACCAGCCAATCATATTACTGTGAGGGGGAACCCAGGTGTATGCATATTCATTACATCAGTATTCAATTGTCCAACAAAAATTTAGAACATTAACAACTTTTCTGGAAGTTACTTAAAATTTTGATTTCTTCTAACGATTGTTTATTTTCTGGATTCAGAGCCAACTGGAAATCTGTTTTATTAAATTTAATGCAAAACTATTGAAATTATAAGAACTTATTAAATTCATTTCATATCAAATTTTTTATAACATATTCATTTCAATTAAAATATGAACACAGTATTGTTTTTCTATCATTGGACAATAGCAGATTGAATTAAATAAATCTTACCTTGAAAATTTTCACTAGCAGCCTTAAAGATAATACTGATATATAATGACATATGTACCTAGATAGGAAAGCCCTAGCCTGGGTCCAAGTGTTAGGAATTTTATTTATCTTTCAGAAGAATTTATGACAGTTTTATGGCCCATTATCTGTTAGCAGACAGTGGCAGAAACATGTCATTTCTTTGCTGGGTATTAGTGAATATATACTCACTGATATTTAGCAATAAAATGAATCCTTTACAAGCTTACCCAATGCCCAGTTAAAGATAATGTACCATAACATGGACCTCCAATATGTTCAAGTGAATGGCATTGTTGGCAAGAAGCCAAGACCTAATGTCATGCCTGAATGCTTTAAGGATGACTGACCTTTGTTCCCGTGAAGGATCCAGATACATCTGAAGAAATACACTCTAGGAAGAAGTCTATGTTAGCCAGAGAAGCATTAAGAGTTTTAAAACTTGTCTGCCTGACTGGATTTCACTAGGCCATTACAAATAAATTTTAGGAGGTAAAAAATTCCTGGCCAATCTAAACAGTGTCAAATTATTAATACTGAAAACCATCTGAGAAGATTTGACACACACACACATAAAGAGAAAAAGAAAACTTAGGCAATGCATTTTGTCTTCTGATGGAATTTATCAAAGCAAATGTTCATCAAAGCACAAAATGTGCTGGCAAAAATAAGTTTCCCATTTGTCTTTATCCATATTGTCCTTTTACAGATATTTTTTGAGCTATATCTGAAATTATGAAATACGTAGAAGAAAAATGAATGCAACTCGAGTCATTAAGAATATTTACAGTAAAATGGACAAGGATGTTACTAATGGGTTGTTGTTGTTATCATTATTATTAAGGTAATAAGCCATTATCCCTACACACACACAAAAAAAAGAATTCTTGGGCACCTGACTACTTGTACATTGGATTTCTTGAAATTGTCACTGAAGCCCAATAAAATAGAATGCCTGACACTTGAACTACTTAAAACTTTGTTGTTGTCATTAACCACACTCACTGAACCATGACACTCTCAATCTTTCGGCAAGAAAATTTTATGATCATCAATATTTGGTGCAAAAATTACTATGCCTGATCATGTGATTATAATCAACCAATAACTTTATTTTTGTGCACTTCTCACTTGTGGAATTCCCTTCTTTCCAGTGAACTTTCATCTTTAAAAATTTAAATGCAGTGTCAATTGCTATCTACTTTCCTCTTGATTACACTTTTCTCTTCCTGCTCATTATTAATATATCTGTTCCTAATTCTTGCATACTCTGTAACACCTTGTGTCCTAGTGGCTTTCAACTGCATTTTAAATAGATAGCAATCTTAGCCACTCTTTTTTGGATAAAACAAAGAATTCTTGAGAATTCTTGAACTCCACTTAGATGCAAAACATATTACAGCATAGACATACATCTTTTTATCTCACTGTATCTTTCAAAAATCATAGAACTGTGTAACTGGTAAAGTTACTCTAAATAAATATTCTTAAAGATTCCAGTTGCATTTTCAACTTCTTTTTCTTATATTTTTTTTACTTATATGGGATATATAAAAAAAAAAACAATTAATTTCTGATTTTATATATATATATATATATATATATATATATATAATCACACATAGAATCAATCAGCAATATTAATGCTATTATTGGCAATATCCCATCGCTAGTAGAATATAATGTATGTATTAAAATACTGTTAATCCATAGAATGATGTGATCCTCATTTATAAAACTGTTGTCGGTTGTTTCCAGTTTATATTTTTTTTAAATGCTAATACTTTCGAATAATCCTTTATTTATCCTCAGGCATATTTATTTCTTTTCACCAATAATAACATTAATATTGCTGATTGATTCTATGTGTGATTATTTCTTTGTATATAAATTATATGCTGCCTAATGTTTTATGTTCATTTTTATATATATATATATATATATATATATATATATAAAAATAATCAGAAATTAATTTTTTTATATATGAGATATATATATATTCTTCTTACTATAAACATTGTACTTAGCAGGTGCACATGTTTTAGTAGATATTCCTGGATTGTTTTTTTTTTCTTTTTTAACAGCCTCAGAGATCAAGAATTCATACAAAAGAAAATGTTGGAAGAAACATTTTCTTAATTAGAACATCTCAATTTGTAGACATTAACTTCACTGTTTAAAAAAAAAAAAATGAAAAAAACCGTTATATCTACTCAAGCATATGTACGCACTAAATAAAACATTTACAGTAATAAGTAATGATGTTAAATTTAAAAACCATTAATTCCTTCAAATAAATATATATGCTGACCACAGAATAAAAAACCATTAATTCCTTCAAATAAATATATATGCTGACCACAGAATAAAAAACCATTAATTCCTTCAAATAAATATATATGCTGACCACAGAATAAAAAACCATTAATTCCTTCAAATAAATATATATGCTGACCACAGAATAAAAACCATTAATTCCTTCAAATAAATATATATGCTGACCACAGAATAAAAACCATTAATTCCTTCAAATAAATATATATGCTGACCACAGAATAAAAAACCATTAATTCCTTCAAATAAATATATATACTGACCACAGAATAAAAAGAAAAATAAGCATCCAACTGGTTTTAACAATATATGTATGATGCAATATGAAAACCATTTGGAGGCTTATTTTTTTCTTTTATTCTGCTGTCAGTGAAAATATATAGTTTTAGGGTGTGCTCTATTTATAGGATAAAGTGCTCAATATCAGAGATAAAGCGTATGTATATATAAAAGTGAACATTGAAGTCAACACTTAGAGGCGACAGGCTGTTTCATGCTAGACACAATCGTCAGGCCGCCCTGACAATTATGTCTAACATGAAACAGCCTATCACCTCTGAGTGTTGATTCAATGTTCACTTTTATATATATATATATATATATATATATATATATATATATGATAAAATAAAGAACAAATCTAACATGTTTCACTTTTATTAAATCTTCATTAGAGATTGAGAGAAAGCAAAGAGACAGAAACACTTCTATGTTCAATTATTTTGGGTCGGTTCTCATCAGTCAGACATGTCACGTGGATTAAAACCGTAGATAATTCTATATGGATGTAAGTTTGTGAAGATTCTTGTATGTGTGAGTGGGCATCAGATGGTAATGTGTATTCGTAATTCTTTTAGACAATCATCTGCATATTTGTGATTTTTAACTACTTTTCTGTGTCTCTATGTTCAGCACTTCCTTATGTGTTAACTTCATTCAGTCACCTTTCAAGAATTATGAATGGAATCTTGTATTTCATCCACTAGAAGATGGGGAGAGTGACATTATTTTTATCCCTTGCTTTCTATCATGTCTTTGAATATTTCCTAAGGACAGATAATTGTCAACTTTCAGTTCTTTGATGCTGAGTTGCTCTGTTCCTGCTTTCTATGGCTTTTATAACTTCTGGCAAACAAAATGAATCAGCTGACCAATATTATGGTGCTATTTGGAATGATGCTTTGTATCTGTGAGAAATTCGGAAAGAAATCATCTGTGCAAATTAGATGTTCTCTTACGATGCTGAATGACATTCATTATTTCAATACAAGACCATCTTCCCCTCTTTTTATCCTGATTACACCTGTGAACAAATGTGCGGAAATTCTAATTTTTATTCTGTTTGCAAATTTCTTTATCTTTGACTTTTCATTATCAAAAAATCCCTAAACTTTTTTACTGAAAACATTGATTGCTAATAGAAGAAATAGATTGATTTCTGCAATTTCATTTTCTCAGCACCATCTTTACGTGTTTGATCCAGAAAAATGAGTGTTGTTGTTGTTAATTACCAATTTCCTGTAGACATCAGGACATATTCTGTAGCATCTTAATTGGGTATCCTTGACTTAATTTCCAGAAACCCTGCAAAAACTCACTCTTCTTCTTTGATATTTATATGTGAAAAATTCAAATGAATTAAAGAAAGTTATTCAACATTAAAAGAATTAAATAAAATGCTTAACAGCAGACAGGGTCAGAATCTATAATATGGGAACCCCTACTCTACAACATCTCAATTTTCACCAGCTAATATTCCTATAAAATACAAATTTTATTGTAACCTAATTATGTACAATAATTGATCAAATGTAATATAGATGAAGAGTTTCACTAGAAAAATTGCAAATAAATTCAATGTTATCTAAATAGAAATTAGGGACATATCATTATAGATCATTCCATTGAAAATAAATCCGCAAATGTTTTGGGACAATTTTTAGCATCAATTTGAGACTTTTTAAAAAGTTGAATAATTTTAAGACATTTAAGACAACCCCCCCCCAAAAAAAACATCAAAATCCATGAAAATTATTCATACTTTCATAATCAGTTCTGCTTAATTTAATTTGCAGTGTATATAAATGTAGGTATAAAAAAGGCAAATGTTGATAATTTAGCAAGTATCACAAAGCACTGCCTGGGATCCCCCCCCCCAATCAAGCTTGCCTCTCCTGGTAGGAGGGTTCAGGGATAGTAATATATATATAGGGTTTTTTTTTTTTAGTCTTAGCATGAACAAAACAAATTCACAGATTTAGACAAAAAAAAGACCCCAGAATGACGTCAAAATTCACAAAAGTTTTTTATCCTTTAATATTTGGTTGGGCTTAGTTTAATTGGTAATGTATGTATGTATGTATGTATGTATGTAAGTAGAAACAGAGCAAATGTCAATTAGATAGTGAGGATCATAAAATACTACCTGGGTCCACCAAACAGGCTGGCACCTCCCAGTCAGGGATAGCACACACCAGCCCTGACAGCAGATACAAGATGGTTTGTTTATCATTTACTAACATTCTGAAGCGGGACTGTTAGCTTCATCTTTGTTGTACTTTTCACACAACATATGAACCACTGGCTTTTCTTTTCTTTTATATCTGATGAAAACTGGAAAAATACATTTGTTGAAAGTTTGTGTTAAAGGCAATAAAGGTGAAGATAAACATCTGAAAAGTATATCTATCTATCTATATATATATATATATATATATATATATATATATATATATATATATATATATATATATATATATAGTTCTAGCATCTGTCTATCTGTTATAGAAATGATAGACCCCCATAACCAAGTATATTTTGAAACTACATTACCTAGGGTACTTGGATATGTATATTTCATTTTGATCAAAGGGTGTGCCCAGGAGGTGGGACACAACCTCCTATCCCACTGAATTTTCTTTTCTATTTGATTTAAATTTAAGGGATCAAGGGAATGACTCTTATGCAAAATATAAGTGAAATCCAGAAGATGGAGGTCACATTGACAAGATCATTGAGTAAGATTGAATTGCATCATTTTTCTCCACAAATTATAACATTGGTTTAAAATCAATCATCATTTTTTTTAATAAAACAATGTATGACATGCAGCAAAGCTCGGGTAATTTGGCTAGTGGAATATTACAAATACTTCATCTCAGGATTTCAGACAATGTAGGTAAGTAAAGAATATATTAGATTAATTTTGGGAGTTAAAAAAAAAAATGAATATTAGTCCACAAATATATGGAATAATAAAAAATACTTCCTTATATTGTCTGAAGTTATTAAGTTGTATATATGAGTTGAAATGTTTTGAAAAATAAAAAATAAAACAAATGAAAACAGTTGTCTTATATAGAATAATAAAAATACATAAAATGTATGTACTTGTATATAAGATAATTTCATGTATAGTATAACCCCTGAGTTTTGTGAATGAATTTTAACCCACTTCAGAAAAAAATTTCTTTCTGTATAGTCTCACTTAAAATGCATGCTTTTTAATCTCTTCAAAAACTTTACCTGTGCATAGTATGACCTCCTATTTTTTTCATAAAAAACTGATCTTGCACTATACTCAAGTATATATGTAGAATAATAAAAATACTTCACATTAAAATGTCAGACATTACAGAAGAGCAAAAAAAAGCATCAGACATTGTGTTGAAAAGAAATAAGAATTAAAATAAAAGTCCAAAAATATATCAGATGATGAAAACTTTTCATTTCAGAAGTTTAGCAAACTAACAAAATCAGTTTAATATTCAAATATTATTCAATGATTTTATTAATATTTTCAATGTTGAAATTTTTAGATAATAACCTCAGGTTTTTAAGAAATAGCATTGTTAAGAAATTAATGGAAATTAAGAAATAGCATTGTTAAGAAATTAATGGAAATTAAGAAATAGCATTGTTAAGAAATTAATGGAAATTAAGAAATAGCATTGTTAAGAAATTAATGGAAATTAAGAAATAGCATTGTTAAGAAATTAATGGAAATTAAGAAATAGCATTGTTAAGAAATTAATGGAAATTAAGAAATAGCATTGTTAAGAAATTAATGGAAATTAAGAAAAATAGAAATTAATGGAAATTGAAATAGCATTAAGAAATTAATGGAAATTAAGAAATAGCATTGTTAAGAAATTAATGGAAATTAAGAAATAGCATTGTTAAGAAATTAATGGAAATTAAGAAATAGCATTGTTAAGAAATTAATGGAAATTAAGAAATAGCATTGTTAAGAAATTAATGAAAATTAAGAAATAGCATTGTTAAACAGAACCCAGTATATGCAATTTCATTACTTTTTGATTTCATTCAAATGGTGTTAGGTATATGTAGATAAACAATAAAGACAATAAAGGCTAATTATGCTGAAATCATCAGGTAAATTGTTAATCATATATAAATTTGTATGCAAATCCTCAGGTGTATATTGTAACCTACAGAGAATTGTGAACTGAACGCTTCATTTCACTGCTCATGTCTAGGGATATCTTGTCTAGTAATTATTTTTAGTCCTGCTCTATTATTGCCCACCCATGATAACAACACCAACAATAAAGATGAGGACAATAGCCTAAATATAAATAAAGTACATAATGATAAATCTTCCTTTTGGAAATGTAGGTAGAAATGACTTAAGTTTGAATCATTCTGAGACAAAAAATCAAACTTGCTTGTTAAATCAAATAGAGCTATACATGAAAATTATACATACTTTATAGTAATTAAATAAATAATGAGGAATCATTTTTTATTAACATTAAAAAAATTAATATTCATTTAATATCATTATGTAATAATTTTTAAATCAACTGGAATATGTAATGAGTAGCTAAAATGAAAGTTTTTGGAGCTAAATAATGAAAAAAATTAGATTACTACAAAGCATCTATCAAGATTAAAAACAATGAAAGAGAATTTGTTTCTGAGTCCACCCATCTGTTAGGACAACTAGCCAATCCCTGTTGCAGATGCTTGCTCAGGCACACTTCAACACTTACAGTGCCTACCTTTGGTTTCTACTGCAACTATACTGATCGCACTATAGTTAAAGTTCCTGGAAGAGAGTACATTTTCTGGAATGATCAACTGCTTGAACAAGGCCATTAAGCTCAAACCCTTGGGTACAATGATTTATGCTAGTACAACCTTCAACACCTATTGAAAAGTTTCAGTTTCACTCACATGACTTGAGTCAACATGTGGTATAGGTTTCAGGCACTTTATGAAGGTTCTGCATGCTGGGATCACCAGCCCAGGCCAATAACACCAAAAAGTAACAAATCCACTATGGTTGAAAAGGGACATTACTAACCACTCAGCCACCTGTCCATATTGTATGTTTAAATATTTAAAACTATAAACAATATTTTAAGAAGTTAACTCAGTCAAAATATGAGGCCATCTTTATTCCCTTTTCATTAATCTTGTGACTTTGGCTGTGGATGTTGAATAAAAGATTTCATAATGGCTCTGAATTATTAGTGGATTTGACATTAAAATAAATGGACAGTCACAATAAAAAAAATTTCAGAATAATAAATCATATTTGTTTGTAAGAGAAAATGATGAATAGTTTCAAGACATTCAAGACTTACATCGTCTTGGCACTGATGTCTGAAATCAGTTCTGATGATAACAGAAATTGGTACTTATTTCTGAATAAATTGCTGGCCAAAATTCACTTACAAAAAGTTCTATTTAAAGTTTTCAATGTTCCAGATCTGACTTGGGAAACTCACTTCTGGCATAGTGAGGTATCCCCATTAGTATAGAATTTATTTTACATTGTCTTGACAGATAAACATATGAAACGTTGCTTATAAATAATGTGTATGCAAAATAATACTTTAAGTTTAAATAATATGAATTTTTATGCATATATGCTTAGGTACATCTGTGTGTGTGTGTATATATATATATATATATATATATATATATATATATATAGAGAGAGAGAGTTGTGAGTATGTATCCGTGTGTGTATATATATATATATATGTCACTGTGTGAGTAAATATGTATATGTGTGTATGTATATATTTATGTGTGTGTGTATTGTGGTAGAGTGTGTTTATTGATGGTTGGTCTAAGTAGTTACTTGAGAGTACACTGACGGAGAGTGGCAATTGATTACAAAGCTGTAGATGTCCAGCAACTGAAATGTGATATTTGTGGTAAGACATGTGGGTCCAGAAGCAGTTTCATGCAACATTTTAAATTGCATGATAATGTACCATCCACTGTTGGACTTTGTAAGTGCTCTGTTTGTGTCAGAGTATG
This sequence comes from Acanthosepion pharaonis, assembly GCA_903632075.3. Lineage (NCBI taxonomy): Eukaryota > Metazoa > Mollusca > Cephalopoda > Sepiida > Sepiidae > Acanthosepion > Acanthosepion pharaonis. Next base: position 2,146,308 of record CAHIKZ030004942.1, read on the forward strand.
TAGCTTCCTTGCTGGGGTAAAGAGCCACATTCATTCAGCACATCAGTAGATATTCAACAAAAAGATATGTAGTAATGGCTGTGCTCACACACAAGTTGACAACATATATGTCTGTTTGTGTGCATTTGTATATAAATGCTGTCAAACCTAAGATGTACTTTAAGGACTGCATGAAGGATGTGCTGAAGAAATGCAACTTTCTTTGTGAGCACTGGGAAGAATGTGCATCTGAATGCAATAATTGAAATGAGGCTGCTCACAGTGGAATGAATCACTTCGAAGATGAGAAAAGGAGGCACGCCAAGCTTAAAAGAGATGTGCATAAAGGCATCTCTGTTAAACCTCCTGAAGACACCCGCAGGTATCTTGATCTGATGTGTACAGATTGTGGTAGCTTGTGTTTGTTGAGGCTGGTCTAAGGAGTCACTTGGGAGTGTACCAATGGAAGATGGCACCTGACTATAAAACCGTAGATGTCCAGCAATTGAAATGTGATATTTATGGTAAGATATGCAGGTCCAGAAGTGGTTTCATGCAACATTTTAAATTGCATGATAATGTATCACCCGCTGTTGCACATCTTAAGTACCCTGTTTGTGCCAGAGTGTTTAGCTCCCTTTCTGGGCTAAAGAGCCACATTCATTCAGCACATCAGTAAGATATTCTCCAAAAAGATATATAGTAATGGCTGTACTTGGACATGAGTTGACAAGATATATGTGTATATATATATGTGTGTGTGTATGTATATATATATATAAAGAAATATAGTCTTAAGGTGTGCTATATTTATGGAATAAAGTGCTCAATATCAGAGATAGAGCGTGTGTAAATATAAAAGTGAACATAGAAGTCAACACTTAGAGGCGACAGTCTGTTTCAAGCTATATGCAATTGTCAGGCCTGACGATTGCATATAGCATGAAACAGACTGTCGCCTCTAAGTGTTGACTTCTATGTTCACTTTTATATATATATATATAGGGTCTACATAATTGTAGAAATAATGCTGCAAGCATTCAGTTTTTAAGATGAGGTAAAAAATGTGAAAGCCCAAACTGCTTGAGCAATTTCAGCAACACAATCTTCTTAGGCAGATTCACTGCTATAAAGATAGTTAGCTTCCCCACGCATTTTACCCTCAACCTGGCAGGTAAGGCCTCCCTTCTCGATCTGTGTTTTGCCTCCATCCCCGAATCTTGTAGCGCCACACAGCTCTGCCCTCTTGGTAACTCCGACCATGCCGTGGTATCTGTCAACATTTCCTTCAACTCCACACCCCGCAAAGAACCACCCATCACTAGAACCTTGTTCTACTATCAACGAGCGGATTGGGACTCGTTCCGTGACTTCCTCCACGATGTCCCCTGAGATGTTGTCTTTACATTCCTTGTCCAAGAATGTGCTTCTGAGGTCTCATCCTGGGTTAAAGCTGGAATCGACGCTTTCATCCCCTCAAGGAAATTTAAATTTTTGGTTCTCTGCTGCTTGCTCAGCTTCCATTGCCCATAGGAACCACTTCTTTCACCTATTTCGTAGCGACATTTTGGACTGCAATAGACATCTCTTTGCCTCCGCCCGTAATGAGTGTAAGTGTGTCCTCAACGAAGCTAAGTCAATATTTGCTGCCCGGATGAAGGAGCGTATTGCATCTTGCAAATTTGGCTCCAAAGATTATTGGCGGCTCTGCAAGAGTATCCTGAACAATAGAAAACCCTCCATACATCCTTTATTCAACCAGTTCGAGGTCTTGACCTCCTCTACCGACAAGGCTGAATGCTTTGCTCAGAAATTCTCATTTAATTCAATGCTCGACTCCTCCGGTGTGCCCATACCAGACTTCCCTCTTAGAACTGAGGCCCTATTGAGTGGCTTACACATAACCCCGTCATTGGTACTGGGCATTATCTCCAATTTAGACCCCACAAGGCTAGTGGTGGAGATGGCATACCAGCAATTGTCTTGAAGAAATGCACACCTGAGCTAGCACCTGCCCTCTCTAAACTGTATAATTACTGCCTCAAGGAATCCTGTTTTCCTGACTGCTGGAAGTCCTCATCCATTGTTCCTGTCTTTAAGAACTCTGGAGACCCCTCTGACCCCTCTAATTACCATCCTATTAGTCTCCTACCCCTCTTCGGCAAAGTCTTCGAAGCCCTAATCAATGCCAAAGTGGTTAACCACCTTACATCCCATGATCTGCTCTCAGACAAGCAATATGGTTTCCGCTACGCCCGATCTACAGCTGATGTGCTTACGGCCATCACTGAAACCGTCTACCAAGTCCTTCAAAATAATGGTGAGGCCCTAGACATCTCCAAAGCGTTTGATAGAGTTTGGCATGCCGGCCTTCTTTGTAAGCTCCAGGGTTATGGTATTACAGGTCGATTGTTTGACCTAATACAATCATTCCTGTCAAACCATGAATTGAAGGTCATTCTCAATGGATTCTCCTCCAGTTCCTATACCACGAACGCAGATGTTCCCCAAGGCTCCATCCTTGGCCCCACTCTATTCCTTATTTTCATCAATGACCTTCCTGATGCCATAGATTCCCAAGTTGGCATCTACGCGGACGACACTACAATTTACTCCTACCTCAAAAACAAATCTAGTGTCACTGACAAAACTAAACTGGCCGTGCATCTTGAAATGGACCTCCAATTGGTTGTTAATTGGGGCAAGAATTGGCTGGTCAACTTTAACGCCTCAAAAACTAAACTACTCTCTATTAATCACCATAGAGATCCTTCCCTGCCCCCCATTAGAATGTCTGATAGTCAACTTCTTGAGAGCAACTCCCTGCGTCTGCTCGGTCTCACATTGACTGCTGACCTGAGATGGAACAAATACATTGAGTCAATTGCTTCTTCCACCATGAGGAAAGTTGGCTCTCTGTGCCGCGCCAGGAAATTTTTCTCCCCGGATTCAATACTTCAAATATACAAATCCACCATTCACCCTTGCATGGAGTATTGCTGCCATATATGGTCTGGGGCACCTTCTGTTTACCTCGGAGTTCTTGACAAGATCCAGAGACGGATATGTAATGTAATTGGCCCTGATCTGGCGTCTCGTCTACAGTCACTTTCTCACAGACACAGCGTCACCTCTCTCTGTCTTTTCTACAAATACTTTCATGGTAATTGCTCTGATGAGCTGCTTTCACTGGTTCCCAGACTCCATGAATTCAAGTACCCTATGAGGTTGGCATCCCACTCCCACCCTTACACTGTAGAAACTCTTAAATGTAGCCATCTCTTCTACTCCAATAGCTTCATACCTCACACCTCTCGCCTGTGGAACACCCTTCCAAATTACTGTTTCTCTGAGAGCTATAATCTCCAACTATTCAAATGTAATGTCAATCGATGTCTCCAGTTACCTTGATCTACCTACTATCCTTCTCCTCATCCTTTCTTCTATCACTCCTATCTGCTCTTGCTTCAAATCTTCTGCAACCCCCTGCATCCTAGTGGCTTCACGCCTTGCTCAGGACGTAATGCTTAAAAAAAAACAAAAAAAAAATGTTATCATTCTATAAATTAAACAACATATAACTACATCTCTCATATGTAAAATCATTGTTGAAATGCCTGAAGACTTCATTCAAGCAATATATATCCAATAAATTAAGAAAAGTTAAAGGTTAAATAGACTTATTAAAGGTTGGCCAACTCAAGAGGTTTACATCAAAACACTCATCAGTACCAGATGTTTGATAAATCAGTTGAACTTATTATCAGCTCTCAAAGAAATAAAGTCAATAATCAGTACATTTATATTACAATAAATATTCATTGTTAGCATTTACCATGTTTTTGTAACATGCAATAAATATAGTCACAATTTAATGTAAAAATATGTTTGATATTTTCTGAAATTCAGATATACAAAATAAAATGAACGTAAAACTAATTTAAAAATTAAACAAATAATTAGTAAGTTGAATATTAGGATATATAATAATATATAAAACTTAGAAATTTATATTAATGATGAAATTATAAAAAAAATATATGAATAAAAAATAGGTTCTAAATTTAAATCTCGTTTCTTATGAAGATTTACCACATTTAGAATTTGAAATCTAAAAGTTAGAATTAATGTTTGTTCAATCAGAGTATAAATACAAAATCTGATAAGTTCAATAGATTTATGAAACATTTAGAAACTGATGAGCCTTTTGATGTGAAACTCTTATGTCGGCTAACCAGATAAGTCACTTGAACTTTTCTTAATTTATTGAATATTATTGCACTAGTTATCTGTTGACTGAACTAGTTATCAGTCCTGCTGAACTGAAATACACATAAAATTCTCATAATTTTTACATATTTACTCAGTTGTAATATTTAAGCATTTAAAACCCTCTTGCTTTAAGAATGTATGAAATGGATTTCTCTTATGAAAATTTGGTACATTTCTCTCTATTTGTACTTTATAAAAAATGTATTTGTACATTACTAAAAATTATTAGTAATAGTTATGTGGGCTTATATCCAGTTATGTGAACGTTGTTTGAAAATAATTGTTCAAAAACAATTATTTGAAAAACATTTATTTGAATTGTAAATTGTTTGAATGAAAATTAATCTAAAGGACTATTATACTAAATGATAATTATTTGAAATGCAAAATTCTTTATTGCAATAAAAATGTAAAAATTAAGAGGAAATACCCAAAAGATAATTATTCAAAATACAAATATCGTTAATAAAACAATTTAGTAAGAAAAAATCCTTATAACCTCAAGTTATATGATACTGCACGCAAATAATCAACTACCAAAGAGTACTCGTTAAAAGATGCCACTAATTTTTTAAGTTTTCTATTTATGTTGCAGTATTTCTTGGCGTTCTTGATATTTTGGCAACCTGCTCTTACTTTTGCAATATGAATTTCTTGCAAGTCCTGTTCTCTTTTAAGAGCATCTAAGAATTTCTATATTATGGGATGACACTTGCTGCACAACAGTCCTATGCCATCCTTCAAGGGCATTATTAGTTCTAGGTAAATTAGCATTGGCTCTCTCAAAGGAAGACCACATGCGTATTTCAAACATAGGTATTTCAAATAATTATCATTTAGTATAATTGTCCTTTCAATTAATTTTCATTAAAGCAATTTATGATTCAAATATATGCTTTTTTAGACAATTGTTTTTCAATACACTTGTAGCCATTGTGTTTTAAGCTTTATTTTGACTTTCTTATGAAACGTCATTTCACACTGATTAAATTTGGAGTTGATCCTTCAAAGAAAATGGCAGTAAATAACAGACTGAACTCTCTAAAATCATTTCCTGAAAAATAATCATGTTTTAGTTAGCATTTTTTTCAGTTTGATATGAAAAAATCTAAAGTGTAGACAAGATAAAATGTGACGCAACATCCAATGAATTGACCATTTATAAAATAAGGTATTGCAGTTCTATTTTATATAAAGTCTGTTAAAGTCGTTCTTCTCTGACTTGTAACTTTCAATACCTCCACATACAAGTGAGTCAGTAAATCGTTTTAGGAAAATTTATTAGAATTTTTAAAGTCCATAGTTTTAATGTCATGAAAAGGAAAAGTTAATATAACAGATTAAATGATCTGACATTAAATAATATTAAATCATGTTTTCTGTTACATCGACTGCAGTTGTTGTTGCCATTTTTCTCATTCTTTCTTCTGGCTGTGTCCCGTGGCTTTCTCTGGGTTTTTTTATATTTTAGTTCATCTACATTTTTTTATTGTGTATTGCTTCCATTTGAGATTTTACATGCTCACTGCTTCTGGCCAATGCCATAGATTTTTTTAAGTTTCAGATCAGGAATTAGCTGTAATCTTTCATATAGGTCCTTATTCTGTAGTCCTTAAAGTGTCTTAAGGTTTAAAATGAACAGTTTATTTACATATGCCAAAATGATTACTGAAGGATGAAAAAAAACATGGGTAATTTTAACAAATAATATAAGAAATTTATTCACAAATTTACATGCTGGAAGTAGTGTCAGTAGCTCATTTCAGGAAAATAAATCAGAATTCTTAGTCTGTAGTTTGAACGTATTGTCATGAAAAGGAAATGTTCATCCAACAGATTAAATGATCTGACATTAAATAATATTAAAAAATGTTTAAGACAAAAGGTAAGAGAGTTTCTTGCCAAGCGAAGGGATATATGGTTTGTATACATTCAAAAGTAGATGAAGACAGTTTGAAATACTTAGCTTTCTTGGATTGTTAAGAGAAAATTCCTTGAAGTGTGCATGCTAGTTAGAAGCTGATAATATAAATAATGAGTAATTCTACATAGACAAGTACTTTGACAAGGAAAGAAAACCTTTAACATGACTTCAGACTCTCTTCTCATTAATTTAAGTTTCCTCCACATATATCAAAAAGATTTTCCTGTATGCTCAAGATTTTCTTACCATCTTCTTCTTAGCTTACCAGCTAATTTCTGTGAAGGCAAGGTTTTCATTGGTCCAAAAGCAATATCACACAGGCTTGCAAATTATTTCCTCCTTCTTCTTCAGTCCTCCAAATTTGAAGGGAGTGGATGAAGAGAGTTTCATCCTCACTAGTAGTTAAAAATGAATATGTGACCTTGTGAGAGATTATCTATTTTCCACCCTACAACTCCTTTCCCCACAGACATAATGTCACAAACCTTTAATGACTCTGTCTCTACTTTTATGGCAGATTTTCTAATAAGATCCATTCTTTAGTTCAGACCTTTATAGCTCAGACATGTCATGCTATGTCTACAGAGTTGAATCACTCTAATTCCTCACCTATTACTTTGGTAAGATTGGTGTTCTACTCTGAGAACTTCTTCCCAAGAACTGCTACATTGTAGAACATATTCCCATGTGGATGATTCATGGAACACTAGAGTTTTATCCATTTCATATCTAGGGTCAATAGTTATATATCTGCCATGTCCTCACTCCCTACTTCCTCCTCCTATGTTTATATCATTATATAACCTTCTACCTTTTTAATCATTTCACCTTAAGCAAGGCAAGAAAGTCACTAAGACTTAAGGGATTACTGAATGTGAAAGAAGAAAATTTTAAAGAGCGAGAACAATAAAAGGACAGGAATCAAGATGAGAGCAGAAAAATGATTGACATTGCATTTAAACTTTTGAAAATCAAAGTTGACTAGAAAGCAAGAAACTGTAAGAGAATTCCACAAGTGAGAAGTGTGAGAAAAGAAACTGTTAGCAAAAAACTTAGTTACATCTAGCAATTTGAACTACTAAATAATAAGACCTTGCCACCAATCTAGTACTATCCTTAAATTCCTAAAGTCTGAGTACCATAGCATAAAGTTTATCAGAACAATCACCATGAAAGTACTTATAGAAAAGGCACAGAAAAGCTATGTTACAGTGGAAGGAAAGTGACTGAAACCAGGATGTCAGGTCAGAACCAATAACATTGCAGATTCTTCTTTGGATTTTATCTAGAATCTCTACATATGTATAGCAGGAGCACTAGACAATATATGGCAACAATATTCAAAGCAAGGATGAATGGTAGAATTATAAATATGCAAAATAGATTCTGGAGAGAAAAATTGTCTAGCATGACACAGCTTTGGCTCTGTATTGGGTGAAATTTAGTTTAAAAAAAAAAATATATTTTCCATGGGGTAAAAAATATTCAATTATGACGAGCTTTGGAGTACTATTGATATTTCTGGTAGGGTATGACAAAGCAGAGACCCTGTTGCACTAATTTTCTCAGTGGGGGAGCCTTGCCTTGGCGATCAGCAGATGATATTCTCTTTTTGTCGGAAATATGAAATTATCTGTGTTATGAAACAAATGTGAGAACAAATTATTATTTTAGCATTACATTTAAGTTGCATTTATAGGCAGAGTTATATCCCTTGAGAGGTTATTTGTATTCTGTTTGACCTGTTATTTTTACTCCTACACACACGCAAAAAAAAAAAAAAAAAAATATCTGACTACAGTAATTTTTCCTTTAAGAATTCTAGATGTGACCTCCTGATAGATAATAAAACTCCAATTACACTTAAAATCTGGGACGTTTTTTTTCCAGACAGTAAAAAATATTGTATAAGAAGTAGGCGTTTGAGTTATTTCAATTAAACTAGACGGAATTTTGCTGACCTAATGTCAGATGTATTTCCGGTAGGCCTATCAATGTCACAACAATTGATATTTTCAAATATAACTTTTTACACACTGTCTCCTCTTAGACTTTTACTTGACAGTGTTTGCTTCATCGACTTTAAAAGATTTTTGGACACATTCCAAATCTTAGCACTTATGGTGCTGTACACTTGGAAATGGAGTGGAACAATTTCTTGTAATGTCTCTGGAGAGTTCTGCAAATTTTTTTTGCCTCTTCACATCTGCTGGCATTGCCATTTTCATTGGTGCTATCTCTGATCAGGATTTCAGTAACTCTTCAGTACTTGGGAATAAAATACCAAAGAGATGTTATTCTGAGAAATATAATTTTTAACCATTCACAGATTTTGGTTTGAGCCAGACTGAACATTTGATGGAATTTTCCAATGACTTAAGAATATAAATTAATCCAGAATCAAAAATTCCTTTCAAAAGATGTGCTCAAAGAAATTCATAAATCTAATGAAATAAGAGTTGTTTCATTTATAATTCTTGAACTTTTAATGTAAGGTCGAAATCTAAAGTTCACAGCCTCACCAATATAGGCAGAAATGATTAATCCATTTCCCTTCATATACTTATTTAAAAAACTTTTCTTTCATCCTCTTAGAGAAAATTTATCCTCCTACTTTTTAAGTTTTTTATTTTTAGAAAGGACTAAACATCAATTGCAACAAGGCAGAAAGCATGGTTGTTAGCAAAAGGGAATGACCTAACATGCAAATTACAAATTGGAGATAACAAAATGAAACGAGTGCAACAATTTAAATATCTGGTAACTGTTTTAACAGAGGACAGAGAGTGCAACACTGAAATCCAAAAGAGCATTAAGATAGTGAAAGATGCCTTCGAAAAGCTAAGCAAAATATTAAGAATCAGGAAAATTTCATTAGAAACAAAGAGTATTGAATGGTTACATAATATCAGTCCTATGTGGCAGTGAATGCTGATAAAGAAGAGACTTGAAGCAACAGAAATGTAGTTCTACAGAAGGATGCTGAGAATACCAGGGACCAAACATGTGAACAATGATAAAGATTTAGAGTAAATAGAAAAAAGGACACATACACTTAATATTAGAGAAAGCTGAAAATTTTCAAGCAGAAATGAGGAAAGAGGGCTTGAAAATTTTGATACTCACAGGTTGGATTGAAGGCAAGAGGATAAGAGGAAAATAATGTATAACCTACCTAACGAGCCTGAGTAAATAGTTGGCAGAACAAGGTTTATGAGAGATAATAAAAAGATCAAAGTTATTAAGAGCTACAAAGAACAGAAAAGTTGTGGAGAGCCATGATCACCAATATTCTGAAGGGACACAACAGATAGAAGAAGTTGGGTTAGTAAATAGATTTGGTCAACCTTGGTAGTATCTACCACATTTACGAAAACATTTATAATCCAAAAATAAAAATATAAAAAATATAAATAAAAACTCTTTTATGATGACAGAAGAATAAAGTTGTTATTTTCTAGAAAAGTTAATGTGCTAAAAATTTATAGAAATGTGTTGATCTCTGACTCTGGTTTTCTGGTTTTAATCAGTGTCATCCTATACAAGGTAGTAAAGCCACTAAGACACAAGAGGTCACAGGGTGTGGAAGAATTAGAAACAGAAACATTAGAAGAGGAAAGAGTAATAAGAAAGTCAACAGATAGCAATTGACATTGCATTAAAATATTTGCAGATTAAAGTTCACTGGAATGCATGCAGCCAGAAGGGAGTTCCACAAGCGAGAAGTGCGAGACAAGAAACTGTTAATATAGAGCCAGCTCAAATGTAAATTGAAGAAATCTCTCTGCCAGTCTAGTACTGTGCTTAAATTCAAAAAGTCTAGGTGCCATAGCAAAGAACTCAATCGAACAATTACCATGAAAGTATTTATAGAAAAGGCACAGATAGGCAACTTTACAATGGTGGGAAAGTGACTGAACCTGAGCTGCCAGATCAGGACCAATAATTTTGCTGATTCTTCTCTGGATTTTACCAAGGAGTTCAAGATAAATAGGAACACTGGATCATACATGGCAGCAATATTGTAAGCAAAGGTGTATTGTAGACATAGATATGTAAGATACATTCTGGAGCAATAAATTGTCTCATACAACACAGTGAACTAATTTTCTTAGCTGTTAACCTAGTTAAGAAAGCTTTTGGATATTAGAAGTGCTATTTTAACTCACAAGTCTGGGATGTCATGTTATGAAAGTCTGTGTCTATTCATGAGTCCTAGGCACTTTTTGTCTCAGTGGCATCTACCAGAAGACTATCACTGTATAGAAAAGGGCTTTGTTCATTAGCCATTAAGTGATATGACTGGCTATGTGTGGTGTTTAGTAATTGGGTAAATGAAGTTATTCCAGCAACAGTAATAAAGTTTGTCTTAAATTCTGCAGGGAAGTGTTGTACTTATTATTCATTGATATTAGTATTGTAATCTTTTTTATTTTGAACAAATTTGGGCTGGTGGTCTCTTCAGACTTTCTCAACTATTCATCACATCTTGTAATTTATTAACTAGCCAATGAGGGTTCACTGAGGTATGGTCAAAACACTGTATTTGAAGCTACGATTCTCCTCATTTTAGATTGGAGAAGTTCTTTAATTACCAAAGAGTTTCAGAGAGAAAAAAATATCTGAAACTGATTAGATGTGACATCTGTCTGAAGAAGGCTACACAGCCTGTCATTTGAAATGCAGTGATAAATAGGCAAGGATGCTAATCTAAATTAACTTCTCAAATAATGAAGAACAACATTTCATTAGGGAGTTTCAACAATATCTGAAATGCTAGAATTCCTACTGTTAAAACAAAATCTTCATCAATAAACTGAGTGACAGCATTTTACCAAACAATAGAAACATTCACCGTGAGAAGGAATTTTGATTAACTTAAATAATGTCTAAAGGTAAAATCCGCTTCAACAGGAAGTGAGATCAGCCTGCTACTGCCACTGTTTGAAATGCATCCATTTAGCTGAGGAGTCAGAGTCTAATATCTTCAGAAATTAGTTAGCTAAGGATGGTGAGTTCAATCCTAGGTAGGACCACAAGAGTCATCATAGTTAACATCTACCAATCATACAAAATGGTGCTGCCAGATATAAATTGATGGATTCATTCTTGCTGCAAAATATAACATTGTGACTAAATCTTTTGGAGTTCATCTAAAGTTAATAGCGATTTCATAAGTTAACTTGCAATATTCTGAAAAGAATATTACGAATAGATTTACTCTGGATAATCTATTAATGGGATAATACTGTTCACTGTTTTATGCTTATTGTTTTTTGTAATCTTTATAATTTACTTTGACTCATCTTTTCATATAATTTATATATTTTAATGTTAATATAATTCTCTTCTTTCATATTCTTATCTTTTTTTGCATTCACTCTATTGTGCTTTTTTATCTCCTTGTATTACAAGCAGATCATTTCAAAATAACATTTTTTTTTTCTACTCTAAATGTATTTGGTATCAAGATGGCAGGAAATTACTTAAGATTCAGTAAAAATTCTGTTCGATGATGATTGTAAAAGATAAGGACCTTTGGAGGAAATAATATGTCTGTAAGTGAAAGAAAGTAAAGATCAGTAAATAATTTAAGATTAATTTTCAAAAAAAATCACAATATCTTTTTAACCCAAATATCTAAAAAAATCAAAAAGAACATCTAATTAACCTATAATTTTTTTTATAAATGGTTTGGTTTAAATAAAATGAAAAGCAAGTAAATCATTCCATCGAAATTCTGTGTGCGCTGAATATGATTTTTTATTTCGATTTTCTTGTACTTATGATGGACTGTTAGTATAATCGGTACTAGCATGAAAAAATGGAATTGGCAACTCTAGCTTTGGGTGGCAACTAGCCTAAGAGAAGGAAAAACTCTGAATTGCAAACCATGAAGGAGCCAAAAGTAAACAACTCCACTATCTTTGCCTGTTCAGAGATAAAACAGGAAAGGAATCTGTGGAGAGTCATGATCACCTATGCCATGAAGGGAGTTGATATTAAAAAAATAAGTTCTATCATCAAAGAATGTATTCTTGTGGGGTCATCTTGATGGTGAATAATTTAGGAGGGCAGCTGGAAATTTTAATCGCAAAGACACAAGGAGATTATTATTTTATTTAGCAAAAATATTTATTTATTTTTTACAGAAAGCTTCATCAAGTAACATCTGGGATAAAAATCATAATTGTGGGATTATCCATTTCAATATAAGGAAACATTTGGTATTCATTGATCAAACAGGTAGAATTACTTTTGGTTTGAATTTATAAAATATTTTTTATTAAAACTTTATTTTCAGGTAAAAAGGCTTCTCAAATTCTCTGTTATCATTATTTCTAGTCTTGATAAGGTTTTCCTTTATGATTTTGTAGCACCAGTCCACAAGATCTGATGAAGAATGGTCCTCTCTAAGACCTAAAGCATTCATTTGCTTGAAGCCATTTTTAATCATTGATTCCAGAAAACAATTGTCTAAACTATCAGTTCTATATATTTCTGAATGAATCGGATACAATACATGACATCCATATGAGAGTCTAGATTTGACAAGACTATTTAAGAATATGCTTTGAGATTTTAGGTTAATGTTTTGGCTTTGTAGTAATTTGTCAATGGACAATGGCGCAACCTATTCTATGTTCAATTTCCTAAATTAAATTTCTTATAACTGATCCATGCACCAAAAGGTAATTGAAGTATTTAGTATTTATGAAATCTACATCTTGAATTTTTATGATGGATTCTGGTTATGTCATCTTCACTAGCATTCCAATTGCCAAAAAAAATGACTAAAAACTCTCTTTACCTGACAAAAATAACAATATGAAAATATAAAACAGATATCAAATGAAGAGAGTCAGGTGAGCAGTGCAAGAAATGTGTAATTATCAGCATCAGCTTATCTCAAGGAGTCTCTCTCTCTCATTGGTGACTGTTTTCTAAAAATGCACTGTGATCCTTTATTTCTTGGCTATTTGCACTTTTATGCTGCCACCTTTACCATATTCTTCAGGAAGCCATTCCCATAGCTTGAAACCTTAAAAAAAAATAAATAACTGCATGCTTTATCTTATAAAGGTTTGTTTGTATTTAACAATGAAAGTATTCTTAATTTGAAACAATGGGAAGTAATTCTGAATTAAAATCAATTACAACTGGATGTCATTTTTCTTGTTTAAGGTTTGGACAGATGTTTTTACAAGTTATTTTATATGTGCATAATTATTTTCAAACTGATATAACAACTTGAGAATTTGTATTTATTTTTCTGTTTTTTTTTACTTTTACAGGTAAGTCCAAGGCTTTCCAGTATCTAAAAGTTAGTTCCTTTGTTTGTTACTCATTTCATCTCAAAGGTAAGCAGATTTGATAATTCCTTTTTTTCAAGACACCTGAGTTAAATTCTTTCCAACAAATAACAACACTGACAAAATGTAGTTGAATTTTATACTTTACTACTTTGTCTAATATATACAAAAATGTTTATATAGGATCTGCAGTGGTATTTGCCACAACTGTGTTCTTAATTACAACTGACATCTGTCCTGAGCATTTTTATCAATAAAGAATTAAGGAAACAAGTGATTATGGCTTAGTTTATTACATGTTAACATTAGACTGGATACAGATAATAAATCCTCTTTCAAGAGGATGATTTTATGCAGACTCCAAAAATACAGATACTTTCTATTTTTTCTTAAATTGTTTTCATTAAGTAATCTGCTCATTGAGTTTGAACTGTATTTTTGATGATTGGGTTCTCAACATCCCCAAAAATGTGCATGCAGTTGCATATTGGAAATTTTTTTTTTTTTTTTTTGCTGTTAGATCAAAACAGAAATACAATGACTGAATTTTTGTGTTTTTTTATATCACCTGAATATCTGATCATAATATCCCTTTCATACAAATCCGGGGTGATCCCAGAATATCTTTATTACTGATAAAAACATGTGGGAGGAAGTTAATAACATTAAGGAGTATCTAAAAAGTTCATCAGAATTAAATATTTAAAAATATTATTATAAATGAAAAATTGAGTGGTCAGCATATCTTCAGCAATCCGTCTTCGCATTATAAGGAAGCACTGGAAATCAAAATGAAACTTTACCACCTTAATTCTTTCACTTGAAAAGTTCATTTTCTTTCTAAAATGAAACATTTCCAGAAATGAAGATCAGATTTAGTCAAAACAAGAGATCCATTTTTTTCATAAAGAATACATGCAAGTCAGATTTGCATGACTGATCTTATTTATTCTGTAAAGAATATAACAAACATAGATAGACAAAAACTTGGCATTATATGTGATCTATTAAAGACAGAGTGTGGGATATTTGATTAAAAGAGACCACATGCTTCACCTTATATCACCTGTTTGAACACTCATGGGATTACCTTTACAATCCCCACTGGAAAAAACAAAAAATAAATGGTTCACACTATTTTATAAAAAAATAAATACTCAAGAAAATTTTTAGCAGTCTTTAACTTTCATGCCTATAAAAAAAAACGGTACATCTAAAGAATAGTTTTTCCCTTGACATTGTATTTATGTTAACTACCTTCACTCCTCAGCAATGTTTATTGTTTTAAAAAGCAGTGATTAGAATTGGAATCAAACGTAAACATAGGAGGAAAGTGAATTTATGCATTATTTTTGTTCTTGGGAATTTACAACAAAATTATTAAACACCATTTATTTGTTAAATTGTTTATTTGCAAGAATAATTTTATATCTGCAACATTCTAAAAACTAATATATTTGTATTAATATTAATGCAATGTAATATTTATCATTTCGCAATTTATAAAAAAATGAATGTGAAGACATTTATTTATAAATTTATAAACATTTACTAAATTATTAGAATATGTGAACCAACTATAAGCAAATCATTATTATTTACCATTTTATAAAGATTGAATTGATTGTCAATTCGCCGATGTTTTGCCAACCATTCCAATAAACATAATGTTTATTATTTTTGTTGTAAGTTAACAAAGAAACTGAATGAATTTGCTTTCATATGTTTAGGTTTTATTAAAATCATCACTTTTTAAAAGAAAAAACATTGCTGAGGAGTGAAGGTAGTTAAAATAATAGCAGTGTGAAGGGAAAAACCATCCTTTTGATACACTAGTTTATTGTGGGCACAAAGGTTACCAATGTTTTTTTTTCCTTCAAATTTGGTCAATTTTATAGAATGGAATACAACAAATATTACAGTACTCCCCTACTCACTAAATAAAATTTTGCTATATTGGAACACCAAGTCAAAATGACATGTAAGTTTTAATTAATGTGATTATTTCTTGGGCAAACTATTGTTCTATGAATGGAAATTCTCTTACATACAAACTGACAAAGAAAGAATACTGGATATATGGATTCACTTGATTACTGAATTCTTCAAATTCAGTCTCGGCTCTTGTACAAGTTGCTTACTATAACCAGACACCTGTTTCTGCCTGCTGGGCTCGTCTCATCGATAAAGCAGTTTAACTCTTGCACCTTATTCTTAATTACAACATTCAGAGCAGTGATCTTTATCACTGGTAATTGCATAATTCCAGAGAGGCTTGGCTTGTCATTTTCAAATCGGATATGCTCAATAAAAGCCTGGGGTTATGAGTAACAAGATTTTTATATATATATATATATATATATAAAATTGTGAATTTGGACAGCAATCCTTCTTTTATATAGGTTTTATTGAAGATGACTAACAAGGCATTGCAATTAATCTTTTTATTATATTTTCCTTGTATGCATACAAGAGACTTCTTGCTTGGACATACTGTGTAAGAACTGTCCAAAAGATTTTTGGATCTTACCACTTTCGGCTAATTTGTTAGTCATTATCAAGAATGTTTGTCTTAATGTTTTATGAATAAAAATGTTTTAATTTCCGAAGACAGTCAGCATATTGTGACCGTGTTCATAATTAATTATGAAGAATATACAATGTACAATACAAAACTTTCTCACATTTGGTATTTGTGGTGAGAACATTGGTCAGCCATTTATATGTACAAATAATTATTTAAACCATTCTGCTGCCATTTCTACTGAAACAGAAAGGTGATTTACTATCCCAGCAGTATAATGTCCATCTACATTAGACCCATGCTACTCTACATGCTCTGTAATATAGCAGACAACTTCCTTTGCTGGCACAATTATCAGATCTTTCCTTTATTAAATCCAGGGACATGATTAGACAATACCTAACTTAGATAACACACCTACTTCTCTTTCTATATCATGCCAAAAGTTTTAAGAAACATGACATAGGGTATTACAAGATGACATTTGCCATCTCCATGTTTAATGACTAAAAAAACATACAGTGTATGAAAATGGGTTGCAAGTACTAATTATATACCCTCTATCTTTTTAAACTCTGTACATATTGATCAGTAGATTTTTATCATTTACAATGTTGTTGTTGGCAGTTGTTTTGGTATCGAAGATGAGGTCAGAAGGTCATGTCAATTTTGTTCTTACTTGGTGCATGTGTACTAATAGCTGGTGTGGCCAATATGAAACTAGCAAAACTTTCAACAGTCGCTGCAGGGGAGTACCATTTATGTTGGGGGCTCTGCTTGAGTACTGTTTTTTTTTTCATTCACCTCATTCTCTTTTATGTCAGGATAGCATGGTTACTTGCTTCAAAATTGTTTGCAACCTGGTGGATGGCGATGTGCCAAATCTTGTAGGTGAAAGCTTCTGTCATCCAAAGTGAGGGCCTTGTTTAGGGTCTTTTTATAACACTTCCTTAGGGTAGTAGCCATTTACTATAATCCAACTAGTTTACCTACACATTTAATCTATATGTAAATGAAAACATATTCAGTATGTTGAAATATTATTTTCTGTTAGTATATACATATTTGAGAGTAGGTAAAACTTTTATACTATATTTCATGCCATTTGTAAAAATACATCTGTATGCACACACACACACACACACACACACACATATATATATATATATATAAGTGTACACCCAGAGGCAACAATCTGTTTCAAGCTACATGCAATCATCATGTCAAGCAAAAACACAACACTCATGGCTTGACAATTGCATTTAACATGAAACAGTCTGTTGCCTCTGGGTGCTGATATCTATGTCCACTATTATATTTATATGCTCTATATCCCTAATATTGAGAACTGTAACTCATAAACATAGCATACCTTAAAACTATATTTAATCATATACATATACTTATGTATGAATGTATGAATACAAAATTTACTGTTGGCTGGAGTAATTCCAGGCCAAACAGGATTTATGCGGGATGCACTGAAGGGCCCTTCAAAAAAAGATGGTGCAATCATGTTTCTTCATTCAAACTACAAAACCACTGATTATGACACAAAACTTGCTGACTACATCTGAAAATTGAAAGAAAAAAACAAAAGGTGGTGGATACTGAAAAAAGTGAAATCAGAGCAAACTCAAGGCAGCAATTGTAGATTGTACCAAGAGGACTATCGTAACACATCCAGACAGAAACAAACAATCAGAAATAATGTCTAAGTGCAAACATATAAATAAATACATCCTTGGCATTTACAAACCTGGATGAAAATTATTTTTTTTTTCCACACCAACTTCCCTTCAGAAAATCCTCTGGTTAAAAAGGAATTATGAGGTGCTAGAAAACTAAATTTACTCCTTCATTTGATGACACTTAATGGTAGAAAACTAGGTAGAGATTAAGGGTAGACATTTTCACATTTTAAAAATATATAAATATATATATATATATATATATACACACACACAAATTTCATTAAAGACAACTGACAAGATACTGCAATAAAGGTTTTTATTCAACTTGTAATTCATACAAGTATTTTCATTTCTGGACATAAGTGTTTTAAAAACTGTCAAAATGTTCGATATATTGAAATGCTTTTGGCTATACAGTTAGCTGTAATCAAGGATTCTTTTTTTCATTTCTAACAGAATATGTAGATTTTTATATACAGTAGCATCCAAAACTAAGGGACAAAATTTTAAAACCTAATATTTGTTAGAAATAACAACTGTGAAAAGCTGAAATTTTGACAACTGGTAGTCGTTATCATCCATAATAACATACTAAAATTTGAATCATTTGCAAAGGATAGAAAAAGAATTATAACAATTATTTATTTATTTTCAAAATAGGATCGTCCAAAAGTAAGGGACAACATTGAGAAAAACAATGTAAACAGTATGCTATATTCAAATTTTTTGATTTCCTCTAAAGAATAAGTCTTACTTAGTCATTTGTAAACGTTGCATCAGCCGGCACCATGGCAAAACGCCAAAAACTTGATTACTCTGTGAGACAAGCTATTGTGAAGCTACACAAGGAAAAGCACACCATTAGAGAGATTTCAGAGAAAGTGAAATGTTCCAAGAGTGTTGTAGGCAGGGTTGTTAAATCCTACAATGATACTGGCAAAATAGTTAGTGCTTTTAAAACCGGCAGACCCCACAAAACTTCGGCAAGAGAAGATCGAATAATGCAGTGTATGTCATTAAAGGACCGTTTTAAGTCTTGCACAGAAATTAAAAGGGTTATGAATAGTACCTCATGTGTTAATGTGTCAAGACAGACTGTTTGTAGACAACTGCAAGAAATAGGGCTGTTTAATCGAACCCCAGGGAAGAAACCACTTGTTAGTTCGAAGAATAAGAAGAAGAGATTAGAGTTTGCAAACAGGCATGTAATTTGGACATATGAAAATTGGGCAAAAGTATTTTTCAGTGATGAAAGCAAGTTTAATTTATTTGGAAATGATGGAAAAATCAATGTAAAGAGACGTATTGGCGAAAGATTAAGTGCAAAGTGTACTAAGAAAACTGTCAAGTTTGGGGGCGGAAGCGTCATGGTATTTGGAATGTTTTCTAGCCAAGGTACAATGCCTCTTGTCCGGTTACAAACTCGTGTAAACACGCAGATCTATAAAAACATTGTTCAAGATCATGTTGTGCCAATCATACAGAATTCAGGTTTCGATAGGGCTACCTTTATGCAAGATAATGCCCCATGTCACAAGGCAAAGGTGGTAATGAGTTACTTTAGCGAGCAAGATTTGGAAATTATGGATTGGCCACTGCAAAGTCCTGACTTAAATCCAATAGAAAATCTTTGGAAGACCTTAGGAGTGAAAGTTATGGAAAGAAATCCCACTAACACGGAGGATTTGTGGGTAAAGCTTCAAGAAGAATGGTCTAAAATTAGTATTGAGGATTGTCAATAACTGATTCGTTCTTGTAGTCGAAGATGTGCAGCTGTCATTGAGAGTAAGGGCTCATTTACTAAATATTGATTGTACATGTATTTTTATTGTTTTTTTGCCATTTACATTGTTTTTCTCAATTTTGTCCCTTACTTTTGGACGTTCCAAATTTGAAAATAAATAAATAATTGTTATAATTCTTTTTCTATCCTTTCTATTTTTCTTTGAGCCAACAATCAATATCAACTAGGAATATGGCCACAACAGTTAGACAGTTTTACGCATTTTATGTTCAGAAAAGAAAATGCTTGTATGAATGCAAATAAAAGTGATTAAAAAGTTTAATCACAGTACCTTGTTAGTTGTCCTTAACAAAACTTGTATAAAAGAGGGACTGATGCCTAAATACAGTTTTATATATATATATATATATATATATATGAAAAAATTACTTAATACTTAAATATCAATTTTATCCTGATATCAATGTTTCTTAAATGCTATTTTCAATTTTTTCTGAATTGAAAAAAATTGTAAATACCATTTAAAACTACAACCCCTCAAGACTGGAAATTTTACCAAGAAACATCAATGTCAGGAAAAATTGATATTTAAAAGTGAAGTAATCTATTCATATAATATCAATAACACTCTATTTTTAATATTATTTTAATATTTTTAATACTGAACACTATATATATATATATATATATATAATATCTGCTGTTTCTTAAATCTTATGTATAGTATATCTTGAAACTTATTGTTTCAGTCAATATATGCATCAGTAAGTTCAGTGTTTTGTTTTGTCATATTTCTTGTGTTATTCACACCATTTAAACTTTTTATGAAGCATTTTATGAAGTGAGAAGAGATTTAATCTTTATAAGAGATTAACCAGATATACCAGTACATATTAACACACTCACATTTCTGAAACACACATTTATATACGTACACTTATATTCAAATATATATATAATCAGTGGCTCCTATTTTATTATGTTAGCCCATAAGATCTGTATAATGGTAGTATGACAGTAGAAGTTGAACCTTCCTGCCTATAACCCATATTTCTGAGATTTTTTACAAATAGTAACTGAGTAGCAATTTGTTAAACTAAGATGACATGAAAGGGAATTTGAAACACAGCTATATCATTGAATTTCTATGCTGGAAAAATTGTACCCATCAACATTCTTGCTGAATATTTATGGAGACTAAATAGTGGATCTGAGCAAAGTAATTCATTTTAACAGTAGTTATAGCAATATGTATAATGAATTATGTTCAGGCTGAGGAAAAATGGACTACACAAATAACATTTCTTGATAACCTCATTAGTACTATAAAAGAATGGAAAATTAGTGTTTTGTAGCTGATAATTTACAGTATGAAAATATAAGTGAGATATTAAAATCAGCATGTATATGTAATGTTAGGTGGTGTCTCAAAACCTAGACATGATGGAAATGTCAGTTGTGCTCTAATATCCGGTGAGTCAATGTGTTATTCTGTTCTTGACTAGTTTGATGAGAATGATCAAAGTTCGATTTAGTGTGTGATAGTTGGTGCTAAGTGGATCAGACTTGTAACATCCCTTTATCAATGATCTCACATATGTACCTGAAATAATTATTGGAAGGTATTACCACCTACCCTGGACAGTGAATTTGTCAACCTTGGATCCTTAATGCTCTTTATGCTGATAGTGTTTCATTTGTTTTGATAGATTCATTATTACCAGAGCAGCCATTAGAAATTACATGACAAGCAACATTTATACACAGGCTTATAATTTTTTTGTAGATTTATGTATTTTTATATGTGAAAAATTTATAAAACTTGAAAATGACAGATACTTTGTTGAAATATTGTTTAACATTGTCAAACACTGTGGTTTTTCTTTTCTTTTTCTTAAATGATGCTTTTCTCTTTGTTGAAAAATATTGGAAAAGTTAGAATTGTTTTTTTTTGTTGTCGTCATCATTATCATCAGTTATTGATAAAGAATATCAGAGAACATTTACCTGTATACTTCTCGGCCTTTACTTGAGATAGTCTTGCAATATATATATATATATATATATATATATAGAGAGAGAGAGAGAGATAATATTAGTGGTAAATATACACATACATATGCAAAATATATAAATATATATATACATACATGTGTACACATACATATATATTTTTTGAATAAAAAAAAATTCCAAGAGGATAGAATCCAAGTAGAACTCAATGTCCAGGACAGAGTAAAGGTATAATAATAAAAGGTTTAAACACTAATATTCCATTGGAATGGTACGATTCTAATGGAATAATTTATTCCATTGGTTTTTTTATATATATATTTATATATATATATATATATATATATATATATATATATATATATATATATATATATTATTTGATAAATAGTAGGGATAATTCTAAAGAGAATATAAATCCCAAAAGATCTCAATATAAGAACAGTGCAAATAATAACAATGATGAAGAAAATGGAGACTTTAGAAACCCATAGTAATATTTTATTTCACAAGACTGATTCCTCAGTCTCATCTCATCAGATCAAACGATTTTTCAATTATATATATATATATATATATATATATATATATATATATATATATATATATATATATATATATAAAAGCACATACATGCACTTACACAGAATTCTCTTGGGAGTCTGTTCCACAATATAGCAGTTGTTTAGTAGAATGTCCTTTTTACCAATAGGATATGAAGAGAATGAGGATGAATCGAGCCTGGGCCATGATTACAATAATTAATAATATTACTATTAGACAACATAGATAATAGCTGACTGAAAATGTTTAAATGAATGAGTTCCACTTGTTTGTCATTTTAATCTGTGACTTCTTCATGAAAACAACTAGATATTATTTAATTGTTCTGTTATTCTAACAAATTATAATGAGCAGTGGAAAGTGCATACTTTACAACAATGTGGGAAGCAAGAAATTGTGGAGTAGTAAAAATAAATTACTACAAAACATATAAAAAATCAGCCTTCGTCCAAGCAAAGTGATGCTGTGCATATAGTAAGATTGGAATGCTGTTGTTCATTAATTGAAGGCAGCAATCAACAAATAGTGTTCAGAATCCACTAAGAGAAAGGGCACTATATACTATTTGGATAATAAAAGATACTGTTTCTTTGATCACTAGGTAAAAATTGTATTTGTTTACCAGGAAAGTTTTCATATTCATTTACAATATTCACTGAAATAAATCAAGTTTTTCAAGCAGTTAATCCAGTACTTATAATGGGAGCAGATGGATAGAAAATGAATTGAGTAGGTACACAAAAATAGAAAGAAGTAGAAGACAGGGGGGGTATCTTCTCACCAAATGTATTCAACCTTTACAGCAATGATATTCTAAGGGAACCAGAGATCATACCTGGATGTATTATCAATAGCCACTATCTTAACAATATAAGATGTGCAGATGACAGTGATGATGTCAGACACAAAAATAAAACAATTTAGACCTCCTAATGAAAAATATAAAGAAAGGACTTTGCATCAAGTGTAAGTAGATAGAAAGCATGGATGTCAGTGACAGAAAAAGTCCAAGAAATAAACTATGAATTTGAGAGATCACAATCAAACAACTTCAGAAGTTTAAATATCTGGGAATTGTTTTTAACAGATAATAAGAAAAATAACAGTCTAAGCTACTTAGCAAGCTTGAGTAAATAAATGGCAGAACAAGATTTAGGAAAAAATGGATAGCAGGAGTGGGAAGCATAGTAAAAAGACAAATATTACTTAAGCTACAAAGGATAGGAAGTTGTTGAGAACCATGATCACCCACCTAACAATCTTGTGTAAATGGATGAAAGAACAGGTAGTAGGAAGGATAGTAAAAAGACAAACATTTCTTAATCTACAAAGGATAGGAAGTTGTGGAGAGCCCTGATTATCTACATAAGCTCAGGTAAGTGGATGGTAGAACAGGAATAGGAAGGATAGTAAAAAAACAAACATTACTTAGAGCTACAAACGATAAGAAGTTGTGGAGGGCCATTATCGACCATGTCAGGAAGGAGCATGGCACACAGAAGACCATATTTACCTGAAACTGGACCTTCAAATCAGCCTCTATTCAAATTTTTATAAAATTCTCTGATTGAATCACATTTAAATTCCATTAAAGATCACAAAAATACCAAGAGTAGTTTTTTATTGTTGAGATAAAAGGTTTTAGGAGGATGTAATTATGAAATTGCCTAAAAAATGGCAGTTGATAGAAAAAACAAAATATTATATTACATGAAGGTAAATTTGAAAATTAAAAAAAAAATTAATTGGCTCCATATTACCCATATTGCTTTCTGATATTTAGAAAATGTAGTTTTCATTTTGGTCAGTCCTACAAAGATGATTCAAAGAAACCATTTTCATCTACTCAAGAGGTGGTCGACTGAGAGAGAAGATAGAAGGAGGGTTTTGGCAATCAATAAAAAACTCATCTACTCACAAAGATCATTTGAAACCTTATTCATTCAGTTCTAAAAATCTCGTTTAATAACTGGTTGTGTCCTCTTAATTTGAAAGTTAATCTAGATGAAGAGAAAATCATCATTTCAAACAGCAGAACTTAAGAAAAATACTTGATAAAAGAGCAATGATAGGGCAAGCATAACATTCTCATATTTCAAGGCTCAGTGAGATGTTTCAGCATACTGTAATATTAAACAAATGATATTAAAAAGATGCTTTAAAAAGTAATATATAAACTGGTACAAAATTTTAACATAACAAACAAATGAACTTTCTCCTATTAAAATTTATGAAAGGTCAATTTTAGATTATTAGAAATATTTACTGTTACTTGTTCTCACTTTTTTCTGGCAATAATTTCATTGATCACCCGACTAAATTGATGAGATTAATATTTACACCCTTATACTTAGAATCAGAAGGAGACAATTGAAATTTCTAGTGCACATAATGAGGAAAGAGGGCTTGGAAAATTTAATACATACAGGACATATTGAAGGCAAGAGGGACAGAGCAAAATAATGTCTACGCTACCTAGCAAACTTGAGTAAATGAATGATAGAACAAAATTTAGGAGAGATAACAAAAAGACACTATTTACTAAAAAGCTCCAAAGGACAGGAAATTGTGGAGAGCCGTAATCACCAACATTTTGAAGGGATATGGAACATAGTAGAAGAACACAAGAACTTGTTATGTCAGGTCATAATGGTAGTTTCATTTTGCCTATGGAAACCACCTGATAACCAAACATTTTATCTCTAATCTTTTCTCCCCAATGTCTAAGGCTGTTTTTGTTGATTATGACATTGTAATATGAGTTTAAGTTATTCATGTTTCTCAGAGGAAAACTTTTCATTATTCTGCCCATTTTGGTGGGGGTCGTTTTTATCAAGATTTTCAGCTGATAGCCTTCAGTCTTTGATTTCATCTGAAATTTTTGAAAGATTTTTTTGCTCGCCTTCCAAATCATTAGATTTTCATTGAAAATATTTAAAATAATTGTTTGCTTTCGAATTGAAGTGAATTTAGTTTTACAAGGGAAGTGTAAGTCATACTTTATAAAAAACACAGCTGAAGAAAGATTTCATAAAACAAATCCTTTCAATAACACTGAAAATTAATGCATCGTTCACAAAAAAATAATTCAATGATATTCTTAACAAGAATGAATGTCAGAACACAAAAGACATTTGATTTCAGAAAATCAGTCTCTCTTTCTCTTTATATATATATATATATATATATATAATTAGGAAATCAGTCTATTCTGCTACCTTGGTTTCAAACTTTCAGTATCTTCAGGCAATTTTGGTCAGTTGATTTCCTAATATTAGTGTTAAGATACCAAAAGGTTGAAGCCAAGAAAGCAGAATTGGCTGATTTCCTAATTTTCTACACTTAAAAGCTCTACATGTTAAATTTTTATCTTTTTATATATGTATTGAACAGTTTTTTAATACTACTGTTTCCTGGTCTAATTCACCTTGGACCATTAAATTCTTTATTTTTATATATATATATATATATATATATATATATATAATGAATGCAACAGACAAGGTCCTTTTATTTAGTTTTTATACAATTTCTCATGCAATTTAATAATTTTTTTTTTTTTTGGGTGATAAGTTATATAAAACTGTCCAAATGTTCTTTTTATCTGAGTGCTTTTGGCAATACATTTAGCCATTTTCAAGAATTAAATACTTTAACTATTAAATAAGAAATATTTTGTTGTATGTATGTTTTATAAAATGTTTTCATTTTTCAAAACACGGTCAAGATATTGTGTCCATATTCAAAGTTCAAAGTGTTAGTTTTTTGTTTTTATTAATATTATTAAAAAAAAAAAAACAACACTTAATAATATTATCCTGTTTTATTTTTTATGCAATCCTCAGTTACCACTTGTTAATCACTTCAGTGACCACTCTTATATTTATACACATTCTATCACTAATATTGAACACTTTTACCCCATTTTGTTCAAAGTAACAGAGAATCAGGAATGGCTCTATTGAAAGAAAGAGTATCAAAAGAACAGAAAACTCAGTAGAGAAAACAAAGAAGAGGTTTATTAAATACTCACACATAGATGACAAATGTTCTATTGTAACTGTTCAAATATGCGTTTTATATTTATAGTGATTTTTCAAAACATGCACAGACATATGTAATTATTTTAGAATTTTTAAATTTATCTGTTGTTATTATACAATTTTTTCACAGTTACAATAACATGTTTGTCTTTGTAATTTACCTCTGAAGATGATCTTAGAAAAAGTTGAAAGTATTTGGGTTAAAAAAAAACTACAGTGCCTTCTTTGATAAATTTCATCTCCCAACATCAAGAAACTGATTTGACTACTGGAAAGGATCAGTTTAAAAATAAGTAGACACAATGTGTCTCTATTATTCAATGAGACGCACACGCACGTGCACACACACACATACACACACACACACATATATCTCTATCTATAAAAAGCAGGATGTGTGTCTGTGTGTAATGAATGCATGGCCACAATTTTCGATGGATTTGCACCAAAATTTACATGCACATGCTCCAAGTTAGTGAAAAGGCCAAGACTGACTTTGCATTTCCCAACTCACATCGATAGTGGAAATAATCAATGTTTTCATGCTTCTACGGCAGTTTTCATGTAGTTTGCGGCCATTTTGTACTGGCCAGAGTGAGAGCCTATAGCTGGCTGCCACGAATAGGCAGGAAGATTCTATTGGCCAGTGGGAGAGCCAACAGCTGACTGACACGAATGTTAACTAGCATGCAAAAAAATCGATAGCTGTATTTGTCACAAGTGGGAAAAATTTAAATCTGCATGGCACTTTACTCCAATTGGCTCATTCGCTTGCTTAAACTCAACGTTGATTCTGATTCCACAAAACTGGGTTGGGTGTGAAAAAGTATTTGTTGTTAACATTCTTTTTTCATTCGGTTTTTCCAGTTACGAGTCCTTTTTTTAAAGCTGATCGTTTTGTGTTCATTTTGTTTAGTTCTTTTTTCGTAACAGATTTAATGTTTAGTATAGAGCTTAGAAAAAATTCACAGTGTGAGATAGGCAAGAAGTAAGGCATGTAGCAACATCAGCACGGCAAAGGGCACTCCTTTAAAGGCAAGGAACACCAAAAATATTTTAAGTCAAGTGATGGTGATTGCTGTATGAATCATATGATTTTTGAATCAAGCATGGGCAACGCCGGGCCATGCTGCTAGTATATATATATATATATATATATATATATATACACACACATATATATATATATATATATAGAGAGAGAGAGAGACATGTCTCACTAAATAATGTTGACAAGTTTTGTCTACTTATTCTTAATAGGATCATATTTACAGACAAGTTTCTTAATATCTTTGATATCTTTATTAAAGGAAGAATGAAAGTCACCATGTTAATGTAAATATAAGCGGATCCTATTAAGAATAAGTTGACAAAACCTGTCTAAATTATTTAATGAGACATGTCTTAGTGAAAACATGCTTCCAACACAATATATATATTTTTTTTCTTAATTCTATGAGTGGTAAATTTAAATATTTTTAAAAGAGCATTTTTAATATATTTGAGACAATAACTTTTTATTTAGTTATGTATATTTTTTATTTTACACACACACACACACACACACACACACACACACACACATATGTGAAAGAAGTGGAGAAAGGTTTTTTGAGATGTATTTGGTCCTACAGGACCTCATCAGACTAAGTTTGTTAACATTGATGCGACTCCATACAAAGGGAAGAGAGACATTGAGAATTTTAAATTTAAAAATAATAATTTTTTTTAACTTAAAATTTAAATTTTTTTAAAATTCTCAATGTTTCTCTTTCATTGAAACACGTGTAGTCACATCATGATAAACAAATTTACTAAAGGACAAAACACATCAAGCAAAAATTTTTTTCCACTGTGTCATACTTTTTTCCCCTATATTTGTTCTTGATATATATATTTAATTCATCGAGTCTGCTAGAAACCTCAACAGAATGCAGAAAGCACTGGACGGCCGCTTCGTCCTATTTTTGGGACTCATTAGCAGTGCACATCCACTACCGAGAATTGAAACCCTGACAGTTAGGTTGTCAACAAACATCATACCAACTGTTCTAACGGGCCTCGGTGACAAAGAGATTGCAAATCAGACTCAATATAGCGCCGATCGCTCACATATTCCGTGGTGGAACTCTACTGTAACCATAAGACTGTGCCCCCTGGAGCCACGACTACTCTCACCAAGCCGCTCACTCTAGAGCATTAGAAGCCAGTTCAAGCAATGATATACACAGATAGTAATTATTAGGAGGATTTGATAATTATATTTAATTAATTCATTGAGTCTGATAGAAAGCACAACAGAATGCAGTTTCGTCCTATATTTGGGACTAATCAGCAGTGAGCATCCACTACTGAGAATTGAAACCCTGACAGTTAGGTTGTTAAGCAAACATCATACCAACTGTTCCACTGGGACTCGGTGACGAAGAGATTGCAATTATATATATATATATAAAAGCAATCCCTCTTTTATACAAGTTTTATTGAAAATGACTGGAAAAATATAGTGGTTCACTTTTTTATATAATTTCTCATGTGTTCATGTAATTACTTTTCTTTTCAGGACATAAATTATATAAAAATTGTCTAAATGTTTTCCAAGAGCTTTTAGCCATTATCAAAGATGAATAAAGCATTTGTATAACTCTAGATACATAGATAAAATAATGCATATATTCAGTTAAAAGTAAAATAAAATTCATCCTTGATAATGGCTAAAAGTATAGCCAAAAGCCCTTGGTAAACATTTGGACAATTTTTATATAATTTATGTCTGAAAAGAAAAATATACAAACACATGAGAAGTTATTAAAAAAAAAACTCAGTCACCACACTTTCTCAATCATTTTCAAGGAAACTTGCACATTTTATATATATATATGTGAAAAGTGTATATAAATATAAACAAAAATATATATATGTATAATTATTTATATATTATATGCGCGGTACTTATTAGAAAGCGCTCAATATCAGAGATAGAGCTAACATATTTGGAGCTAACAAATTCACATCTATCCAACCAAATATATATATATATATATATATATATATATAATGGAAATTGATAAATCAATTTTGGATTGGGTATTTTTTACTAACAATTAGGTAGACTGAAATTTAAAAATGAACCTTAAGCTGATTCAAAAAATATAAGGCTTATTAGTAGATTGGTTAATTTTAGTAGATTTTCTATATTAAGTGTTATAAGGTGAATTTTAGCCATTATTCTCAAAGTGGACATAAAGAATGAATAATCATTTCTTTTATATACTTCTGGCATTGAAAGGTCCATTTTCAAATAAAGTTGGCTGGCTTATCGGTAATTGGTTATTTATCTGTCTATTGTAATATCTTCTTTTTTCAAGGAAAAATGAGGGTGTAATGAGTCTATATGAAAAACTAAAAACTCCATCGTTAGAGAGAAAAATAATGAGTTCATCAACTTTTGATTTGGCTGCACATTGTCACTATTCAGAATTTTTTAGTGACTGCTACAAAATTTTGATGGTAATAGTAGTGAGCAATTTTTCTTTTTGATTATTCTGGTCTTCATGAAGTAAAAATTGAGAGAAGTGTTTCAACCAATTCTCCAGCCCTCTTCAGGTGTAACTTCTTTGGTGTCAAGTCTATGGTTAAATGCATGTAAAAATACTTGTCTCCTCATCAAAGCCAGGGTTCTTTGTACGAACCCAACATGAGAAGTAACAAATGCCATGAAACCAATACATAGGCATTACTTATTCAATGGATTCACAGTGTTCAAGAATAAACTGACTGCTTGGTCAATGACTGCTGAATGTTTACTTATAAGGAAACAACTCTAGAATTTAAGTCATCAATAATTCACAGTAATTCATTAAGTATTTAGAAAGCTATAAAGAGATTGCTGATGAAAGATTCCAGAGGTATTTTATTTTTTTGCATCTTGACCTGGCATCTCAGGTTCAGTCACTACCCACTGCTGTAACATAGCTTCCCTGTGCCTTTTCTATAAATATTTTCATGGTAACTGTTTTGATGAACTTTCCTCTATGGTAATTAGACTTTATGAATTTAAGTGCAATACTTGATTGGCAGCTAGGTCTCATCATTTTACAGTTGAAATAACAAAATGTAACCCTAGGGTCTGTGCTAGCAGTTTCTACTCTCATACTTCTCACTTGTGGAATTCTCTTTTTGCTTTCCAGTCAAATTTAATCTTTAAAAATTTAAATACTATGTCAATCCTTGTTGTCTGTTTTCTCAATTCCTGTTCTCTTTTTTATTAGTGTTTTTTTTTTTTTTTTCTCATATTCTCTAACACTCAGTAATTCCTTACATCTGAGTAGCTTTATTGCTTGCTTGGTTGAAATGATGAAAGAAAAAAATTAGTGGCTTTTATTTTATATTCCTTGTAGTTTTCAAAATAATTGATTTTTGTTGTTTTAAACACTGTGTTTTGATAGATATATTCTTCAGTCTTACTCAGGTTTATATTAACATTTCATCCCATCAATGAAATCAAAATCTGATAAACATTATATTTTTGCTATCCAAAATAATAACCCTACATTCTCAAATATGTCTGTAAAATTTTGATCTCATTTTTTAGAAGTTGTTCTGAAAGAAAACATCAATCAATTTTTATTTCTTCTATGTGCTGTGTTGTCTCAGGATGTGTGCAATCATGGCTCTCCACAACTTCCTATCCTTTGCAGATCTTAGTAACATTTGCCTTTTCACTATCCCTTCCTATTTTTGTTCTGCCATCTGTTTACACAATCCCATTAGATAGTTTACTCACCAATTCCCTCTGTCACTTTCAAGATGCCCCCGTGTCTATCAAATTGACCAAGTTCGTTTTGCACATGATGCATACTGGAAATTTCATTTTGTTCCTATTTTCCTAAAAAAAACCCCTCGTTATGATAGATTTATTGTAGATTTTACTACTATGTGAAAACTGTTACTCATAAATATTAATTTTCCTAATTAGGTTTCTTTTATCACTGACCTGTAAATTCAAAGCTATTTGAAGAACATCTCTCAAAAAGATGACAATTTTTTATTTTTTTTTATTATAAAAGTCTACTTTTTGAATCACTCTTGTTAGTTTCCAAAAAACTTTGGTGTTCTCAAGAGAATTGCTGTGTCTATTTGGATAGATGAAAGGGAAAAGATAAGTGCTAACTTGTAAATATACATTTAAAGCAGGCTAAAGAAAATATTATCTGAAATGTCATGTTAAAAATAACAACAATAAAGACAACAGTCTAAAAATATTGAGAATAGTTTCTCTTTACAATTCTCTGTTATAACATTTTTCTTTCGTTCTTTTTGCAAACTCACATAAAGACAAGTAAATTGTTTCTGTTGTCATGTATACATTTGCAAAAAATCTTGCACATTTTTCAGCTGTTTTTGTTCAGGGATTGATTATTTTCTCAGACAAAAACAATTTAAAACAATTTTTTTTAAACCTGTTCGCCCTAATCCCATTTGTGTGGAAAATTCACAGTTTACAAAATTAGCCAATAACATAAAGAAAGATTATTTTTGTTTGTGTTACGTTTGTTTTTTTTATTTCTTTTTTGCAAATATTGATAGAGTAGAAAGTTAAAATATTTTTTGACGGATGCTGATGTGTGAAAAATATTTTACTCTGGTTGCAAAAGATTTTCTTGTACTGTATCAAAGATGACATCTTATGAACATTTTGCCATGTTTAAAATGGTAAAACTTTCCTTCTTGTGTATGTAAATAGTTATGTATACAATGATCAATATATTGCTGAAATGTCCCTCCATCTTCCTATGTCATGAAGACAGTAAATAAAAAAAAAATGTAAATAAAAGTTGTGCCATTTTAAAAGATCAAAGAGTAATAAACCTGAAGACAAACCTGTCTTTCTTTGATTGATATCTCTTCCTTTCTTTTTGCTTTTTCCTTTTTCTTTTTCTCTAAGCTTTCTTACTTACCCTTTTTCTTTCCTATTTTTCCTTTCCTTTCTTCTTTTCCATTGCTTTTTAATTTTTCTCTTTCTTTTATTTATCTTCCTTCTCTTTTTCATTTCCCTTTTTTCTGGCTTTCTTCCTTTCCTCTTTTTTCTTCTTCCTCATTTTCCCTTGCTTTTTATTAATTCTCTCTGTCTTTCTTTCATTTATCTTCTTTCTCTTTTTCTTTTCACTTTTTTCTAGCTTGCTTTCTTTCCTCTTTTTTCTTCTTCCTCTTTTTCCCTTGCTTTTTATTAATTCTCTCTGTCTTTCTTTCATTGATAACCCTTCCTTTTTCTTTTCCTTTCTTCCTTACCCTTTAACTCTTTTTGCCTTCACACTTTCTTTCTCCCTTTAACTTTGCTTTTCTTAATTTTGTTGTTGTTGTGTGGAAGTAAACATATATCTGACTGTATTTAAATATATTGTGTGTAACATTTCTCAAAGACTAGTACACAGATACTACAATGATCCAGGATAAAAGTGTTAAGAAGCAACACACAATGGTCAGATATTATGGTACTTGCAGAAGTGCCAAACCATGCATAAATAATCTTTTTGTCATTTCATCTGTATTGTGCAGGGGGAGATAAATTTTCAAAATAAATTTGTATATGTTGATGTCTATATAGGCTGTACGTATGCCTACTGGCACATATGTAAATTCTACCAGTGTAGTACACAGACAAATACACAAATGCATGCAACTGATTGAATAAATACAAGGAAATCTCTGTGCAAAAGATGGTCTTTAATATGCAAAATGTTATCTGCAAAAACATTTTATGATCAAGTCTGCGTTCCACTTGAATTTAATGAATATATTACTTCATCTTTTATAACTTGAAACATTTGTGTAAAAGTACTGACAGAATGTTAAGAAGGAAATTTATTTCTGAAATTTTTTCAGCCATAAATTTTAGTTCTGGCAAATGTCTGAACTTTGTCGTGAATATGGTAAATCATTTCAAACATATTGCTGGAATCACTCTTTTGTAAGTTTGGCTGCATGTAGGGTGGCATTGTTGTGCAATAGGATGACACCCAAATGCAAATAACCAATTCTTTTTGGTGAACATCTTCCTTCACTTTATCTAATGTTTCACAGTGTTGACTGTCAGACAATGAAGTCCATAATTGGCATACCTTTTGCCTCTCAGAACACAGCTGTTGTCAGTTTATTTGATGACTGCTAAACGTAGACTTGAAGCAGGAATCAACTTTAGCTCCTTCACATTGTTATCTGTTTGGGTCTCTCAGTGACATTTATCTGGAATGCAGTTTTTCCCAAATAACACTGTTCTTGCAGAATATAGGATATATATATACGCATTGGTACACTGAAAGGACAAGTGCATCATTTTTCCACCACTGAGCTGTTAGTACTAGATCAGAGGAGAGATCAGCTGTCAATCTATGGTTAGTCAGAGTTTGGGAAGTGCACTATATCAACATAATATATTCACAAATGATCATTTATTTAAAGGAGAAAGTGGATTGGACCAAGAAGTGAACCTTGAAGGATATCTCTGTTGATCTATTGAGTCTCAAAGAACTGGTCTTTCAGAAACTAAGTAA
Source organism: Acanthosepion pharaonis (assembly GCA_903632075.3). Classification (NCBI taxonomy): domain Eukaryota; kingdom Metazoa; phylum Mollusca; class Cephalopoda; order Sepiida; family Sepiidae; genus Acanthosepion; species Acanthosepion pharaonis. The sequence continues at coordinate 2,179,931 of CAHIKZ030004942.1, forward strand.
ACACTTGAAAAACAGTAAAATTTAATTGGAAACAAATATCTGTCTTTCTGTATAGCAGATAATACTAAACAATTTCCCCACAAATGAAGAAGAAACTTGAGACAAAGGAAATTTGGTTCTACAGTTTATATGGTCAGGGAATGTTTTTTTTTATTGCCTTTTCATGAACCACCTTTCAGATTCTCTTCTTGACTTGACATACCTGCTTCATAACAATGTGTCATATTAATATTTTAAGATAAGTTTGCAGAGTACTGAAAATATTTTTACATGTTTCTATTTTTTCTAGTGATATTTTGATGTCTTCAATTCATAATATTCAGTTTTATATGAAATGAATCATACTTTCTAAAGATCTATTATATTTATTTCTGATATTAAACAAAAAGTTTCCTTCTTGGATCAATATGTTGATATTATATTTAAATCTAAACAATCCATTGATTTTATATATATATATATATATATATATATATATATATCCACATATGAGATAGGTTAGTATCAATGTCCAGACATTATATTTTGAGAAAGTGCTCAATGCAAAGTAGAGCTTAAGGCAGGAGGCATATACAGTGTTAAAACATGATTATATTTATGTTGCAGTTTATAACATGTTTTTGTTATAATTGTTAATAAATATTATTTTATATAGTGTATTGGGATAGTAGAGAATTATTTAAACATATATTGTTAAATATAACAGACACTGAATGACTGTTATGTTTTATTATGAGCTTTAATTTTGAGTGAAAATAAAGACAAAAATTGTCCAACATTTGGATATTTTTTATTAAGCTGGTCCTTGATCTAAGCTTTCAGCTCACATGAGCCATCTCCAATTTTTGTCTTTATTTTCACCTGAAATTAAAGCAAATATACATAATAGACATTTATTGTCTGTTACATTTTACAATATATGTTTATTTTATATATATATATATATATATATATATATATATATATATATATAAGGCATAAAAGATTAATGGTCAGAGTTAGATCAGACCAGGAAACAGTAGTATTAAAAAGTGCTCAATACATGTGTGAAAAAATAAAATAAAAGTAAAAATAACATGTAGATCTTTTAACTTTAATAATCAGGAGGTCAGTTGAATCTGCTACTTTGGTTTCAACTTTATGGTATCCTCAGGTGATTTTTTTTAAATGACCGCCTAACGCTTTTTTATTTACTTTTTTTAAAAAAAAAAATAAAGAATGCTACATTATGATTTTCAGAAATAACAAATGCACAACATTGGGTGTAATAGGGAGGAGGAGAATGTGAAGAAGGAAGAAGAGGAAGTGGGAAGAGAAGAAAAGCAAGTGTATTGTAAATGTATTGGCGGTGGGGGTTAAAATACTTTTTTTTTATCCATATATATATATATGTGTGTGTGTGTGTGTGTATAAAGAGAAATATAGGTACTAATATCTTCCTGACATTAGGTTTTAACTATTTTGATCAAAACTGGTTGGTTATCATCTTCTGTCAGATACTTTTTTCAGTATAAAGGTTGTTTGATATGTTATTTGGCCTTGTGTGATTTGAATTCCTGACAGCTACCCAGAAGATCTTCTTTGGTAGACTTTTTGTATTCAATGTTTCTATTCAAGAAATCCTGTAACGTTCTTGCTGTATGAATTCTTTAACCTTTATTGCTGGTTTAGTTTGACCAAGCTGATTTTAGCTTGAACAGTTACTTGTCAATCAAAAGTCTCCCATGATGATGTCATTAGAAAAGAAATAATGCAACAATACAAAGTACTTCAACACTTATCAGGACTAAAAGCATCATTATATTAACTGATCTCAAATTCTGTCTGAAACTACTTGTATTGAATTCTTCTTATTGCTTATTTGAAAGATACACATCCAACATTTCTTCATTCTATCCTAACAACAGATTTTTTGAAAAAGTTTTTAATACTGGCATGGCACAATTAATGAAGGAAAAAAGAAAGATTTGTACTTGTTTTTGATGCTGTGTAAACTAGTATATATACTTTTAATGGCTTCTTATTTGCAAGCATAACCATCTTCTAGGGTGACTAAATAATCCTTCTTACAGATGCCTGTTCAGGCACATTAGTGTTTCTTTAACACCCACAGAACCAACCTATAGTTTATACTGCAACCAGGCTGAGTAGATCTTAGTTGCATTTTCTAGGAGAGAGCACATAATCTGGCATATAATTTGGGAATTAAGAATATGTCTACTTTCAGCAACTTTTATACCATATACAATAATAGCAAAAACATAATTAAAATTCTTGAAAATGGCCAATGGTTGAGCCAAAATTGCTTGTAACCAACAAACTATTGGACAATTTTTACATTCATTGAGTCCAGAAAAGAAAACAGTTGTATGCAGACAAGAAAAATATAATAAAAAACCCTAAACAAAAGCACTTTGTCAGTCTTGTTGAACAAAATATATGTTAAAAAGGGATTATATCCCAGATACACCCTGACACAGATACATATATATATATATATATATATATATATATATATATATATTTATTCTGTCCATTCTCTTTTACACTCGTAGTATATATATATATATATATATATATATATATATATATATATATATTCTGTCCATTCTCTTTTACACTCACAGTATCATATTTAAGATTTTAGGCACCTTTAGGCTGACACTTCTTCAGAAACAAAATCATCGGCATTATGAAACAAAGTAACTGATAAGTAAAATTTTCTCCAACAACCGATACTAACACATAAATTACCAAGCTAGAGTAGGGAATTAGGGGGAGAGAAAAAGAAATATACATATATATATATATATATATATATATATATACACACTACCAATTTTATCTCTCACACTCACAACATATATGTGTATATATATATATATATATATATATAGTCTCTCTCTCACTCACAAATATATATATATATATATTCACAAATATACACACATAGTCATTAAAAAAAGTCTAAGACTACTTGTAATTTTACTGTCTTAAAGTTAAAAGCAACACAGTAACAAGTAATTGATGAGTGACTGACTTGTTTATCCTTGATGATTTATAAATGATGATGCTGTCTATTCATTTCAAGAAAATAGTCTGGTGGTTCGTATTTTGTATGACCTATGCTTTTGATTACTGCTTGGATGCAATGAGGCATGCTAAGTACAAAGTTGTTGCAGTAGTCAACCAAAATGTCTTTTGTCCAGGTTCCTTTAATAGTCTCTCTCAGTATTCCAGTACTTGAAGTTTGTTTTTATGCAACTTTGTTTTGACAATTGCTCATAAATTTTCATCTGGGTTCAAAACTGGTTGGTCCTCCAGTCAGCCCTGTGTTGCCATTTCAATCCTATTCAAAGAATTGTGAACAGCCTTTGACCAGTAGCATGAAGCATCATTGTACATAAATATTGTGTACTGATGAATATGTCTATAGATTTCCAGCATCCCTTGCAGTATTTCCACAAAAACTTTGTACCATTTATCATTGTTCCAGATTTGGACATGGCACCCCAAATCATCCACCCTGGTGGGTGCAACATAGTTTGAATACTTTTGATCAAATGTCCTACCAGGCACTCTCTTATGTTTCTGTTGCAGAGTCAATTCATCTGAAAATAAAACTTTTTCCAAGTCTTCAGTTGTCCTAGTTTAATTGTCAGATATATGAATTTTTTATCCACAGTTGAACATGCTTTATGAGCCAGTTTAAATGATTTCAGATCAAAGCCAAGTTTCAGATGATGTGAAACTGTCTGTCATAGAACTGGTATTTGTACCATATTGAAGTAAATAAACATGTATTGCCTTATAAGAACTTGTTGAAGATCATGTAGCTTCAGGAAATAGTCCTTCTGCTATTGGTCTTTTTTGGATGTCCACTTCTCCTCTTGTCTCTTAATGTCCCTGAATTTTGACAATTCATAATAGTCAGGTGAGCAACAGTTTTGCTACAACTTTCATACAAATTTTTTATTCAGAATAGGCTTCATCACATAGAACCAAAATTTGAGCCCTTCGTGTTGGTGAAATGGAGGATTCTTTGCTCATATTCTAAGCCTAATTCACTACACAAATGCTATCACAATGGGTGCTAATTTGGCAAGTACAAGATGTTTTTTTATGGCAAATCATGTGTGAATAATAGCTGATGCATTAACAAATGGTGTTGAATCATGCAATCTCATATGATGCAAAAGAATGCAATAAAAATAACCTTGTTGCAGCTAAGTGGTCTTAAACATTAGTTAATGACTGTGTGTGGGTGTGTATATATATATATATATATAAAGTTGCAGCTAAGTAGTCTTAAACATTTGTTAATGGCTGTGTGTGTATTATATAAAGTTGCAGCTGTGTTCTTAGTCATTTATTAATAACAGTGTGTGTGTGTGTGTATGTATATATTAGGTTGGTGCAAAAATAATGACGTAATAATGTCGTTTTTTGATGTATTTTTTAACATCAAAAAACGACATTATTACGTCATTATTTTTGCACCAACTTATATATATATATATATATATATATATATATATATATATACTTATATTTATATTATGTAGAAAAAGAGAGAGAGAGAGGGGGGTGATGGATAACTTGTCATCTAAATTATGCAAAAATGAAAATAACACTGAGATCTCATTTTAACAGATATATTTAGCAAAATTACACAAAAATATATTGAAATAGAAAAGAATAAATTTCTTCAATAAAATTGCCATTGGTTTCAACCACTGCCTCCAGAGAACTTTGGAATCTCCTGCAACTCTTCTGGAGTGTCTCCTTGTTTAAGTTGGTGAATGCTGCCATAATCCTTGCCTTAAGTTCATCTTTGGTGTTACAAGGAGTTTTGTTAGTTTCTCCATCAACTGTGCCCCATACATAATAATCAAGGGGATTGCAGCCTGGAGAATTGAGTGGCCAGATGTAAGGAGTGATATGGTCACAGAAATTATCTGACAGCCATTACTGGGTTCTCTTGCTTGTGTGGCATGGTGCAGAGTCCTGTGGCCAGACATAGGATTTTCCATTATCTATCCTTTTGACACTACTGCCTCAAGGCACTGGATATTGGCCTCTGTGTTGAATTTGAGGCTCTTGTCAACAAATTCAGGAGTTATTTTCTTACCAGAAGGATCACAGTGTGTTTTTCAATCTTCCATATCACTATTAGATTCATCCAACTCTTTACGAATCCTTTGCATTGTCCTCAGATTGACACACACTCTAAAATGTTCAGCACGAATGCCCACCAGTATGACATGCTGTGTCCAAATTTCTGGCAGAGTGAATTGTGTCATGATGCTCCTTTTCTCACATGTGGTGCCCAACTGACCCTACTATACTGCGCAGTCTTCAAAAACAAAACATGTGCAAAATTAAAAATGGTAACAATTTTCCCATGACAATCTGTATAGTGGTAGATTCTGATTAAATCATTTATTTTAATGCTCTTGGGAATGCTTATTATCTTATTACCATTTATTTTGACTTGGAACATTTCATATTATACATTCATTAATATACTGAATGACTTGAATTAAATGCATTCATTAAAGAATTTGTCAAATGTAATTGAATTTCTTATTTGATTGCATATTGATGAAATGTTCAGTAATAGTAAATTCCTCAAGAAGTAACAAATGTTTACATGGTATCATATTTGACATTGTTTTGCATAAGAAATTCATAATTATACCCTCTTAAAGGTTGTTCACAAGAAATACACTGTGGATACTTCTTGACTTATCAGTTACTGAGTCAACACTAACTTGAAAGTTATTAGGATATGTTTATTCAGTCCCACATCTTCCATGGTCCAATATTGATGTTCAGTGACCCAAGTGTAGTAGCAAATTCTGTTTTGTCACTACTGATAATCCTACAGAGTGCATTGATCAGTTTAGTAGCACTAGTGTTCAATTGGGATGGGATTTGAAGCAATATTCCTCTTCATTGTTTAGTAATAATCTTTTTGTATACCACAGATTTCTGACTGAAATTCAAATACTTGTGCTGTGCCCTTGATTCTGTTAACCAAGAAAAATCTATCAAAATCCTCATCTTAGATATAACATGCCTTATTTTTCTGGCTCCAACAATCCTGTTCACTTCTCATAGCTGCCACAGCTACACTACCTGTTTACCTATTTTGTTATGTATAGAATATCATACTAAGTCCCTGTAAAAGAGTAAGACCATCCGGCGTACTGGTGTCTTTAATTCTTCTATGTGATTAGAGTTTGACTATTCTGCATTCATCAGCTGAAAAATTTCATTTTTAATTAAAGAATTCTGAAATTTTTTTTTTTTTGTATAATCATGAATTGGATCCAACCGCAGTTTGATGGAATTAGCAGAAATATTTTTTTTGTTTGGATCTTTATTAAAGAATGATTGTACATAAAAGTTTTCAGGAAGAGAGCATATATATATTATATATATATATATATAAAGTCAGATCAGATCCATTTAATAATTAATATGGAATTACTTCAATGATCTCCTTGGTAATACCAGGATATTCATTCTTCATTTTGTTCTGCTCTTTTTGAGATTTTGGTTTCTTTTGTATTGGAGGCATTAGACTTTCATCTCAGTGGAGGAGATGGCATTTAAAGAAAATTTACATTCAGTGATGCTTTAGTTTATTTAATGACTTAGGTCATGATATTTCTAGAAGAGATGAATGAATTGTTTTCAAAATCCCATTCAGAATATGTAAATGCAAGGGACACCTGAGGTATGCTGGAAGATATAGTGACCAAAATTTGGGCATCAAAACAACAAAGATAATGATTCTAGTCTGAAAGAACCATTGTTTCACTGTAGCCTTTTTTGTACTATCTATATAGACATAATGTCTTTGTGCTTGACATGACCACTGTTTATAAAAGCCCATCAAGCCAGAAGACAGTTCCTAATACTGTTATGTCTCTTTTACTTTCTCTGTATGTGCGTGTGTGTGTGTGTGTGCTTCAAAGAAAAAAAAACCCACAGTAATGCCAAAGAACAATGAAAGTTATATAGAATTCTACAGACTGAAATTTATATACATTCAGATATTTTTTGTGTTTCTTTAAGATATTTTCTTTTAGACTTAGTTATGTAGAAATTGTGTATATGATCATTTGTTCCAAACACTTTCGACTAATCTATTTCAAGGAGTTTGAGTGTACAATTGCAATTACTTTAAATTCAAAAGAGAAATCACTTGTTTGTACACAAGAACAACAATAAAAATTTAACCAAACTTTGTCAATCATATTTTATGAAGCATATATAAGAGAAGGATTGTTGCCAAAATATGCAGCTATTTCAATATTTGTATATAAAACCAGGACAGCATTGTTCATAGAAAGAAAGAAAAATATGGAAACAAGAATGGAAAAAAAAGAATTACATCCTTTTGTCTTCCCAAGTAAAGGAATAAAGCCCCTAAGATGCAAGAGGTTACTGAGTGTGAATGAAACTGATAAAATATTAATAAGAAGAGGGGACAATAAAAGAAAGAGAAGTTGACGTTTGACATTGCATTTAAATTTTTGGAGAAGGTAATTGATAAGAAAGCAAGAAGCTTGAAAAGAGTTCAACAAATGAGAAGTAGCAATTATTAAAATAAAACTTAAGGTTGTATCTAGCAATTCTATTAGTAAAATGATGTGAACTAGCTACTTAAATTTATGGAGTCGAGGTACCAAAGAGAAAAGCTGATCAGAACAATTACTATTAAAATATTTATAGAAAAGGCAGAGGGAAACTATATTATGATAATTGGAAAGTGATTGAAACTGAAATGCCAGGTCAGGGTTGATAATATTGCAGATTCTCTTTTGGATTTTATCAACAATCTCTTCATACATATCATAAGCATCAGACTAGATGTAGTAGCAATATTCAATACATACAGGAATGGGAGACTTCAAAAACTGTGACTTGAACTGTTTATAGAAGAAAAACAAGAACATACTTTTACTTTTCCCACAAAATAGTTTATTAACCTAAATACTCATGGTCTTTGCAAATATTTTTTTAGATTATTTCACCCCAAGCAAGTCAATAAAGCCACTAAGATAAAAGTGTTGACTGAATGTAAAAGAAAAAGGAGTGAGAATGATAAAAGAAGAGGAATCAAGAAGACAGTAGATAACAATGGATATTTGATTTAAATTTTTGAAGATGAAAGTTGGCTGGAAAGCAAGAAGCTGTAAGAAAGTTCCACAGCAAGAAGTGCGAGAACAGAAACTGTTGGTAAAAACTGATAGTTAAATCGCACCAATTAACTGTAAAATGATGAGGCCTAGCTCCCCATCTGATACTGCACTTAAATTCATAAAATTTATGTACCATAGAGGAAAGTTCATCCACAGTATTACCATGAAAATATTTATAGAAAGCACAGGGAAGCTTCACTACAATGGTGGAAAAGTGACTGAAGCCAAGATGCCAGATCAGGACCAATAACATTGCAGATTCGTCTTTATATTTTATCATGAATCTCTAAATACATAGACGAAACACCAAATCTGATGTGGCAGTAATATTCAAAGCATGGACAAATGTTAGACTTATAAATATGTAAGATAAATTCCAGTGAGACAAACTGTCTTGCATAACACAGTGAATTAACTTTCCTAACAGCTTACCTAGCAACTGATTCCATATAATCCTTCCACTTCATGTTGGCGGAAAAAGGATTATAAAAGAAGGCACAATAATTCACTCTACTGGAGGATAGCATCAGCCATATTGATGGAAGGTGATAAGTGGGGGGGTCCTTCAGATGATTAAAAGATGATTAGCTTTCTGAGGAATAAAATGTTTTTAGAGTCTTTTGGAGAACTGAATTCCCCACCCCAACTAAGATAATTCTATAAAGACCAGAATAAATAGTCATCAAAAAGTGCAATCTTACACCAAAAACCATTGAACAACAAAATCCTGAATTTTCTTTTCTCAGTTACTCAGTATTCTCAATGATTGCCTATGTATGTGCATCTTTTATAGTTGCGTTCTTTCATGAGTACCTATTTTCTTTTTCAACTTGCCTCCACAAACCAATTAGTTTACCTACTTTTGTTCCGTCTCCATTCAGTTCTTCCTCATTTTTTTTTTTTTAACAGCTGTTTTCAGTGTTCTAGGTTTCTCTTCATTGGCCATCACATGACAGCCATTTTCAAAGAGTCTTAAGACCAGCCATTTCTGATCATTAAGAAGTAGCTGTTTGATCAAGCTCTCAACACAAAACATTCTCCGTCTTTATTGTGCAAATCTCTTTGGGTTTTTTTTCTCTATCATTTTTATTTTATTTTTCTCAAACAATTTTTTTCCTGTTTCAGTTTCTCTACTTGATTTTTCATTTTTTTTCCAAAGATAAAACAAATAAAAAGAAATTGATGCAAAGCAGAAAAATCCAAACAAATGGCTGAATATAACACGCCATGAAATGCATATAATTTCAACTTCTCTGCTTTTATTTGCTGACAAATTCCTTTTATCTTTGCTTAATATCAACATCAAATGGTTTGTTGAATCATTATTTTCATTTCTGTTATTTGGTCGAATAATGTTGCCAGTTTTCTACATATGAATTGTTTTTTTTTTCTGACAGGCTGATTTGTTTTTAATGGATATAATCATAAGCCAGATAAGCTGTAAAGAAGAATTGCCTTTGGAGTAATGTGTGATCATGTGACCAAATCTAAAAGCCAATCATAAATCGCATAACTTCTCAACTATCACTGGCTTTGGATTCTGGATTTTTAATTTTTCTTTCTCATAATTTCTTCCATGAGTCTTATGAAATATTTGTAATACTGACATAGACAAGTTGAAGTATATTTTTAACAATAAAAAAAAAAAAATCCTTAAATGTATATTAGTTTGCACCCATCCTAAATACGAAATGCCTTGTTAATGATTTTACTCTAGAAATGTTGAAAAATTAGGAAAGTGATCAGGTAAAGTCATACTAATGCCCTTTTGAAAGGCATTGTATCTCTTTCTTCACCCACTCCTAACTCTAAATTAAATGACTGAGCAGATTAGGTACAATAGTTTTGGGAGGAAAGACAGTCCAGGGGAAGGATAAGTCTGAAGTTAAACCCCCTACTGGCATATCATAACAGAGTGAGGTACAATACTTCCTATATGTGATAGACTTAGGAAAAGTATTGGTCTATATATATATATATATATATATATATATATATATATAACAATGAAACATTCATACAAAAAGTTAATATAAAATAGCAAAATCCCTTCACTAACAAAATTTTAAAGATGCATTAACCTGCTAATCACTCGATGAATGTTATGATCCTTGTTTTTTAAAATTATAAGTTGTATAAGGTCTTTTTTTAAATATACAACTACTTTCGACTGAACATTCAGTCATCTTCAGGCATGGAAATTATTCTGTTTTTGCTAAAATTCAGGTAGCATCCGAGATGAAAAAATATAATGCGAAACAAAATATGTTTTTTTTTAAATGTATTATTGATAACAGATACAAACTTTAAGTTTCAGTTTTTTTGAAAATTTAAGTGAGTGCATTTTTTACTACTGTGGTAATTTGAGAATTTTTTTGTTGTAGGAGTTTATCAGCCAATGTGATATGGACTAAATAGTTCAATAAGTAGAGCAATGTCTCAGTTGTTATTCCGAAAATTTGCACGTCGGGTCAGTTCTTTTAAATCAACTATGTGGTGCAGTTCAATTTATATTACATTACAATGAAACATTCATACAAAAAAGTATATATATATATATATATATATATATATATATATATATATATATAAATCCACAGACGGATTGTTTTGCTGTATCACAACTCATCAGTGTGGTTAGACATCCAATTGTTTTAAGCTGGGATCAAAACTCAACTGATTTGATGTCAGTCAGAGACCCTTACCCCTAGGGTATTAGCACAGGCCAAAGAAACGTAATTTTTAACGCATTATGTATGTGATGTATATAAGTGCTGTACTGACTGCTATAGCACTCAATTCTTATAAAGAGCGATGCATTTAAAGCAGCAGCATCCATTAAAAATTCCCTTTCCTTATAGTGCTCAATTGGCAAATGAGAGCATAGTCATCCAAAAATTGTTTTGCTGTATCATCAAGCTGGGATCAAAACTTACCCACTTTCTTTTGTCTAAAAATTATTTACAACCAGGGCAAGAAATTGATTTTAACACCTCTAAAATGAAGCTACTCACTTTTAATTATCTGAGAGAACACTTATTGTATTACTGATGCTAACCTCCAGGAGAGTGACTCTCTATTTAATGAATGCACATTATAGTTATAAGGTATATATATATATATATAAAAGTTATTTTTAGTGGATAGTCATATATGAGTAGATGCTCTGTTTGTTTATTAAACAATATTTTTATTTTTGTCTATCTATTGAGAAATCTTACTACAGGAAAAAAAATGTTCTCTTTGACAGGATTTGAACCTGCATTCCCTAAAGGGAAATTGTCATTAGATCTGATGTGCTTTGGACCTCTCAGTCACAGAGTCCATAAATGGTCAAGCAAAGTTGAATAGTGCCTTTAAACACAGATTTTTGACTCATGAAATAGACATATCTGCTCAATTTCATATCCTAACATAAACAAAACAATTTGTAAAGAAAGGGATAGACTTTTTATTTATTAATCTGACAGATTTTATTACTTAAACGTTATTTTTAGTGGGTACTCATATTTGAGTAGATACTACATTTATTTATTAAACGAAAATAAATACACCATTTAATAATTAAACGAGAATGTCTACTCAAATACAAGTATCCATTATAAATAATGTGTAAGTAATAAAATTCTGTTGAATTATTAAATACTATATAACATACACATATACATATAAAGGTGTCCCAAAAAAGATATACATACATACATACACACACACACACACACACACATATATATATATATATATATATATATATATATATAAGTACATTTTTGGAGGATACTCTATAATCATATTTTTTTTTAAATTTTCTATATTTATGCAGAGAGAGTTCAATATTGGATAGAGTGTTTGTTGATATAAACAGTATGGACAGAGAAATCAACACTGTATAATGACTGTCATTTTCACACCTTAAGTTATCATCTGCCCATATACAAAGTTGCTCAGTTCTCTGGAGACATGTCTTTTATCTAACTTGTTCTGCTTATTATTTTTTAAAGATATCATGCTAACTCATGAAATGAAAAGGCACACTGTAATCATTAACATAATGGCAGAGCATTGGGAATTTAGAGATCGCTTGCTTCCTGAAAGTTACACTGTCATTTGTTATCAAAGTTTGTAAAAATCTGGAAGCCACTGATGGGAATTCTACAGAAGTAGCCAAATGTAAAGCATCTGTTAAGTGTCCTAATACCATCAGAACACCAAAACTTGTATGAAAGATGCTGAAAATTATTAATAAAAACTCTAGAAAGCTAATTAATGCTACTATTAAAGAGTTCAAGGTTTCAAAGCATTCAATCAAAGAATTGTTCATGAAGACCTTTGATACAAGTCATATGTGATGTGCAGAAGCCATTTTATATCTGCAAAGACAAAAGATAACTGTCTGATCTGTACAAAGTGCTCGTTGAGCAAACTAAAACATCAAGAGCCTGTCATGTTTTGATTTTTTTTCTGAAGCAAAATGTCAGTTGAAAGAATAGTAGATAATTATTCAGATATCCTAACAAATACACATGCAAAGTTTCCAGCAATTGTGATAGGTAGTAATGAAGTAAATGTCATGCCTCCTTTCCTTAGGGTTTAAGGGCTTATGCTGCTGATTATAAGTTAGAGGGGGTTGTGAGGTTTTGGATAGAGAATGTGAGCAAAGAAAAACCATACACCTACCAACAAGCCTCCACTTGTCTCAGAAGGTCAAGACAACCCAAGAATAGATGCGTTACAATCTGCATGATCATATCACCCCAAACATATGGCTTCTTAGCTTTCCAGTCCTGAATCTGTAGCACGACTATATATGGGGTATAGTTGAGTGGGAAGTCAGTAAATTCCCCCATAACAATATGAAATCTCTAAAGTCTGCCATAACTAGCACAATGTCCAAAATAGATAATGATCATCTGATTGGGGCATGTCAATGTTTCAAACCTCATATCAAAGCAGTCGTTGGTGCCAACAGTGGATTCATTAAGTAGATGCATCAAGAAAAGTCTCAAGATTTCATATCAATTCTTTATCAAATAATCTTCTTTCATCTTTTACTAAATTCATGCAAATGTCCTCAAAGAACCAAACAACTCTGTATATATTTATGTATGAGTATTACAAAATGAGGATAAGAGTATCTTCTGATTGAAGAAAAAAAAATACTCTTCTTTTTTATTTTATTCTTTGATGAAAAGAAACTGAATTTTGTCTTGTTTTATCCTAATAAGATTTAAATCAGTCATCAGACTTCATGATTCATCAGCTTTGTATTTCTGAAAAATTACTTTGTAACATTTGATTAATTACTGAATTTAATTAATGGTTTACAGTATTTACATTGTTCGAACTGTTGTCCTCATCTTTATTGCCATATTCACAATGTTTTGGCTGGTGTATGCTCTGGTCATCTTCAAGAGAGAACAAAAGTCTAAACAATGTAAATAACATAAATTATTACAATATCTCATCTGAGAAATATAGACAAATATTAAAGAGTTTAAGTTTCAAAATAAATATAAGAGGTAATATTTCACATATAGTTTGAATTTTTTGATGATTCAATTGGTTGATGTCTTTGTAATAAATAGTAAAATATGTGAATGAGCAAATCCATCTATGGGCTGACGTGTCTGTTAGCTTCATTTTGATCTGAAATTTTCACTGTATAATGTTTGATCTGTATGATTAATATCCATGACTGAATTATATTGAGAAGAAAGATGATGAAAAATGCTTGTTGTATGAAAGAATTGTTTGGCATAATTAATCTATGGACTTATTGAGGAATGTACATACATCTCATGCAGGGGTATTCTAAGAAAAAAAAATGAAAAGGGATACTGGATTTAGAAATAATAAGTTAAGAAAACTTATTATTGTGTTACTGAGCTGGTTCCTTTGGTAACTACAAGTTGTGTTTTTGATCCTTACTTGATGCATCATATATGTGACCTTGTGCTAAACTTAGTAAATAATAATAAGAATATAAAATTCTTGAAAAGTAAAGATATTTTCCATCTAAATGGATAAACAAGAAAAATATTAGCTGATTTAAAAAAGATCAACTTGGATAAATAAAATTTTGAATAATATACTAATTTTGATTAATGTTTGATAAAATGCTGTTTCCGATGAACATCTGATAAAATGCTATTTCTTATGAACGTCTGATAAAATGCCATTTCCGATGAACATCTGAAAAAATGCTATTTTTAATGAACGTTTGATAAAATGCTGTTTCCGATGAACATCTGATAAAATGCTGTTTCCGATGAACATCTGATAAAATGCCATTTCCGATGAACATCTGATAAAATGCCATTTCCGATGAACATCTGAAAAAATGCTATTTTTAATGAATGTTTGAATGAACATCTGATAAAATGCCATTTTCGATGAATGTCTGATAAAATGCCATTTCCGATGAATGTCTGATAAAATGCCATTTCCGATGAACATCTGATAAAATGCCATTTCTGATGAACATCTGAAAAAATGCTATTTTTAATGAATGTTTGATAAAATGCTGTTTCCGATGAACATCTGATAAAATGCTATTTCTAATGAACGTCTGATAAAACATCTTCTAATGAACGTCTGATAAAATGCCATTTCCGAACATGATAAAAATGAACATCTGATAAAATGCCATTTCGATGAACATCTGAAAAATGCTAAAATGAACGTTTGATAAAATGCTGTTTGATGAACGTCTGATAAAACATCTGAAAAAATCCTATTTTTAATGAACGTTTGATAAAATGCGATGAACATCTGATAAAATGCCATTTCCGATGAACATCTGAAAAAATGCTATTTTTAATGAACGTCTGATAAAATGCTGTTTCCGATGAACGTCTGATAAAATGCTATTTCTAATGAACGTCTGATAAAATGCTATTTCTAATGAACGTCTGATAAAATGCTGTTTCCGATGAACGTCTGATAAAATGCTGTTTCCGATGAACGTCTGATAAAATGCTGTTTCTGATGAACGTCTGATAAAAATGAACGTCTGATAAAATGCTGTTTCGATGAACATCTGATAAAATGCCGTCTGATAAAATCTGATGAACTGATAAAATCTGATAAAATGAACCTTTGTAAAATGCTGTTACTCTGGATGAACTTTTGAATAAAATGAACATCTTATTTAGCATCAGAAATATGCAAATATTATTTTTAATGAACGTTTGTCTACTATAAAACGTCTGATAAAATGCCATTTCCGATGAACATCTGATAAAATGCCATTTCCGATGAACATCTGATAAAATGCCATTTCCGATGAACATCTGAAAAAATGCTATTTTTAATGAACGTTTGATAAAATGCTGTTTCCGATGAACGTCTGATAAAATGCTATTACTAGTGAATGTCTGATAAAATCCTATTTCTAATGAACGTTTGATAAAATGCCATTTCCGATGAACATCTGATAAAATGCCATTTCCGATGAACATCTGAAAAAATGCTATTTTTAATGAACGTCTGATAATGAACGTCTGATAAAATGCTGTTTCCGGCGAACGTCTGATAAATGAACATCTGATAAAAATGCTAATGAATTTCGATAATGATAAAAACGTCTGACGTCTGATAAAATGCTGTTTCCGATGAACGTCTGATAAAATGCTGTTTCCGATGAACGTCTGATAAAATGCTGTTGTTTCCGATGAACGTCTGATAAAATGCTGTTATTTCAAATGAACCTTTGTAAAAATGCTGTTACTCTGGATGAACTTTGAATAAAATGCTATTTCATTTGATGCTTTGCTTCATCTTATTTAGCATCAGACATATGCAAATTATTTCAAATATTCACATTAATCAAGAATAAAAACATCAAACATCTCTTTTATTTACCAGAATGGACTTCTAATGAACGTCTGATAAAATGCCATTTTTTTTCATTTCCGATGAACATCTGATAAAATGCCATTTCGATGAACATCTGAAAAATGCTATTTTTAAGAAATTTGTGCTATTTGGATGAACGGAATTATCAAACATTTTGAATATCCAGTGCACTGGTTTTCAAAATATTGGTAAAATGCTGTTTATTGATAAAATGCTAAATTTGATAAAATATCAATAAAATCATTCGATGAATTTAAAATGCTATTTTTAATGAAGATAAAGCTGTTTTGTTATTTTTTAAATTTCTTTTATAACTTTTTGTTCTTCATCAACTTTGTCTGAATCTGATAAAATGGTTTCGATGAAAGTCTGAGAAGTAAAAAAAATGAACTTTTAAAATCTATTTTGATGCTTGGTCATGACATGAAATTAATCAAGAATAAAAACATCAAACACATTTAACAGAAGGCAGATTGATGTCTGGGGAGACAGTGCACTGGTTTCAAAACAACTGGGAAAAATCTATATTTGTTATTTTTAAATTTCTTTTATAACTTTTTTGTTCTTCATCAAAAAAATCATGGTTTCAGGAGAAGGAAAACTTTATCATTAAAAAGCAGATTGATGCTGGGGAGACATGACACAACAACTGGTGAAAATTATTATTTAGAATTTTAATTTTGAAATTTCTTTTTCTTTTTCATATGTGAATATAAAACATAAAAGCTGCCTTTTTAAAAGGATGTACACCCAGACACATAAATACCCAACCAACACGCAAACAAATGTATTAGTATCTTTGTCTCAAAGACAATGCAGTTGAGTTATTGTTTGTCAATGCAAGAAAAAAATTCAAGTAAACTTTTTCAATGCCTCAAGAGACATTTTAAACTGAAGTGCCAAAACATTATAGACCATAATATACACTGGATCCTTACATTCTGCTGTGTTTGTAGAAATGCTTTGAACAGGATGATGTGCAGAGTGGATCATAAAATGTTAACTCTTACTATGGTTTATAGATCATGCAAAAGTATTTGACAAGGTACGTCACAAAAAGCTGTTAGAACTGGTACATAAGCTTGATCTATTTGCGAAGGAAATCAGAATAATCCAGGACTTATACTGGGAGCAAACTGCATGCATGAGAATAGAAAATGAATTCAGTAAATACATAAAAATAGAAAGGAGCATAAGAAAAGCATCTTCTCACCATTCAGCTTTTTACAATAAAGCAATCCTGAGAGAATTAATAGTCTGACTAGGATTCATTATTGATTCTACGATCTTAACAACATTAGATATGTAGATGATACAGTGTTGGTTGCAGACAGAGAAAGGAAACTAAGATTAGGAGAGATATCAAAAAGACAAACTTTGCAAAAAGCAGTAAGTTAGGGAGAGCCATGACTGCCAAAGGACACGACACATAGAAGATGAGAGTTTTGCATTTCTGATGAAGGAACTTTTATAGAAGTGTTGATATTTTTAATCACCTGTGTAAAATTCAGATTGCAAGCATGCATTGACACAGATGATCAAAAAGTTTTTGTTCAACTCTGCTGAGGTCAGGTATTGAACTTTAGGTCAAGTCACTGGATTACTTCAACATACATTTTTATCCACTGAGCCATGTGTCCTTGGGGATCAAAAACTTGGAAAGTTGCATTACTAAAGGGAAATACCTAACACCTAGATATCCAGAAAAAGCATGGCTAATGGAAGTCAAACAATCTATTGGGGGGGGGGGACAAAAGAAAGGGTTTGGTTCATAACTCCAGTGTATATTACCTGAAGAAGGCCAGAACATACAATGACAAAAATATGACATTAAAAATAAGGACAACAGTCCGAACAAGGTAAATTGTGTAATCAAAGGAAATATTCTTAATATCTTTGAATAGCCCACTTTTTTTAGTTGAATATCTGTTGTTCAATAAAAGGGCTTGAAAATTCTTTATCAGTTTGTGTTTCCCACCGAATTTACATTCCTCTTTGGTAACAAATTTGAGCCTAAAAGTTTATTTCACGCCTACAAACTATGTTTGCTTTGAGATTATATTTTAACCAGATTATTATAGAATCCATAGAAATCCCAGTAGACCAATTGTAGTGTGATCAAATTTTCTGAATATTTCCAAAGAATATTGAATTCTATCGCTGATCATATTGCCTTTTTTCTGGCTCATGTTCCCAGCAAAATCTCCACTGAGTTTAAATCAATTTCATAGATTCTTAGACTACCTTTTTTTTAAATTTCTTTTTTTTTTTAATTTTGAGTTTTTTCAGAATTTATTAGAAAAATGTGATTTTAAACTGCCATTTCCTCAAAAAATAATTCCTGTAGTTTAGATCTTAAAATAAACATTTCACTGTATATCACCTGAAGAAGGAGGTCAGAGCGTACAATGGCTGAAACGTTGTGAATATGACAATAAAGATGAGGACAACAGTCCAAACAATGTAAATAGTTAAGATTCAATCTCAGAAATATAGAAACAGATTCATATATAGATAACAGACACCGAATGTCTATTATGTTTGATCATGAGTTATTCTAAACTTTCATATAGTGGCTTTAGTTTCAGGAGAAAATAAAGACAAAAACTGTCCAACATTTGGATATTTTTTATTATGTTGTTCTTTGATCTAAATTTTCACTGTGATGTGAACCATTATCAGAGTGGTTATATGGATATTTCAACAAAGATATTCACCATCAAAGATGATATCCTGTTGCTATGCTATGATAACATTTGCAGAATAGCAGATGCCGGTTATAAATTCATGATGCCATTCTATGACATATTACCACATGAGAGGACAAAATATTAACAACAGAATTATTTATATGTTTAGATGCAATGTAATGTGTTGTGATTAGTTTGAAACATAATGTGTGTGTGTGTATATATATATATATATATATATATCTCCAAACACATCTATATTTTTTAAAAATTAGATTTAAAAATGAAAGGTTTCAACATTGCAACATTTTCATCATTTCCCATCTATGTATAAAATTATAAAAAAGGTTTGCTTTTTTTTATATTCCCCTTGCCCTTAAATTAGTAATGGTGAATGTACATTGTCAGTAACAAGGAAAAGTAGAATCAGGACGTGATTTGGTCAGCAATAATAAACGAATAAATACAATGTTTCCATGATTGATCCATAATATATAAAAAAAAAAAAAAAGAAGAAAAGCCATTCTCATAAATTACTGACACTTCTTGGACAAATGTTTTTTTTTTTTATTATTATTTTTGCTGGCTATTCCAAAAATAGAATCAGGATAATTGATTTTTATGAATATAAACAAAAATTCTGAATAGATAAATTGATAAAAATGTTTTGTTTTTTTTGTGTATTAAATATGATTCTTTGATTTTTTTTCATTTTTTTGTATTGGGATATGTTATCTCATCCAGAGATGTCGCCTTTTTTTCTTTGATAGTTGAAACTTCTTTTGTTTTGTTAAAATTAACTGAAAATGTTAAGTTCGAAAAAAAAAAAAAAGTTGAAAAAATTAAGAAAGCAAAACACCAGACACTGTTTTATTCTTGAATCCCAACAACTCAAAAATAATGTCAGTCATATGACCTTCACTTCTGACTGTTGACCTCTGTGAATTTTTATAGAACTCTTTTGTTTTCTTTTAATTAGAAAAATAGAATGGTATTAATCAAAAGAGGAATGGCTTTTTATCATATAAATTAAATTTGTTCTTTCTTCTTCTGACTGTTTCTACTCTGAAAATTATGGAATAAGGTCCACTCTTCAGGAGATTTGATGGCCATTTGTTTTTGGGTCTCCTGAGGAGTGTTCATGAAATGTAGAAACAGAACTGAACAACAAATTTATTTTATTATAAATCTGTGATATCTTTTGATATTGAACTCAATAATTGCCAGGATATTTTGCCTGAAAACCTTATCTTCCAGTAAGACACTGGTTTATTTACATTGTTTGAACTGTTGTCCACATCTTTATTGTAGCATCCACAACATTTCAGCTTTTGTTCACGCCAGCCTTCTTCGAGTGATATACTTTGGAATTTGGAACCGAAGCCTTTATTTAGTATACAGGGGTAGATTCTTCTAGTTCCACATCCCATGCTTTTTCTGGATGTTTCAGTTTCAATGGCTGAAATGTTGAGGATATGGCAATAAAGATGAGGACAACAGTCCGAACAATGTAAATAGCATACTTACAATACCTTATCTCAGAAATATAGACAGGCTCTGGTTTGTACAGAAGATTGTGTTGAGTTATTGATTTTGTTCAAACCCTGCTGAAGTGGTATTTGAAACATTCTTCTTGCTTCTAAATTGCAATGAATTAACCATACTGAGCCTGTTTATCTTGGACGCAGTTAAGTTACTCAGTTTTCAAGGATATTTATTTGTCCTAAAATTATAATATTCATCTGTTATAGTTAGTAACAACTCAAGAGAAACAAAAGGCAATTATCTGACTTTGGTCGACATAAAGTGACATGGGAACACATGATGGCTGCTTAGTCACATCATTTCATAGAGTGATGAAAGTGGTCAGTCCTATTGTTAGTCAGTTTCTAGGAGTCAAACTGAACAGCTACTTTTTTAGCACAGGCAAGACCCTTATCTCACATGGATGGAGGCTAAATCTGCCTTCTCTGGCCTGCTCAAATCTGGAATCTGAAATATGGTTTCTCTAGAAACACACAATATCTTGTAGCTCCAGTTCCCATTGAGAATTATTATACATAAGACTCGTTTTTTGTTCCTTTTCACTCTGCTTGTTGTTGCTTACATGTTATAGTTTCTTTGTGTGTGTGTGTGCATATATAATTTTGTGTATGAGAACAAAACATGTTTGTTATTCCTCCTCTTTCAGCTATTCCATTCTGTCTGTGAAATAATGTTTTCTTATAGATATAATAATGTCTATAATGAGAGAAACACAAATAGGAGAATATTCCTTTCTTCCATAGTGCACCCATTATCTGGTGACTTAGCTGACATGTGACATTATTAGCATCCTTTAGAGCCATACTACCTAATGACGCTGTAGTTCAAGTAGCAGTTTGATTTTTACAGGATGGTGTTGTGAACCAGTAACCATTAAACCTTTTGTACCTTCATACACACACAGACACACACACACACACATATATATATATATATATATATATATATAATTATTATTTATAAAAAAATTATAACATAAGTATGTTATAAAATCACTACAAAAATAACCATTTTGTTTCAACACACTCTCTGTCTTATCAAGTGATGATGTTGAAAATAAAATAAATGGTTTTAAAAGTTTCAGATTAATTAACGATCCTACACTAGGGGGAAACATTGTTACAAAAGCTAGAATAACCAATCAAAAACCAAGTATAGAAAGATTCAAAAGCTTGACAACGAAATCATGTTATAATAGCTATTCAGATCTTTAAAATACGTGTAATATTAAAAATAATTTATACCAACCAATAATTATAAAATTATATGATAAAATTTAATATTAAAATTAAAAACTGGCAATTTTAAAATCCAAATTTAATCACTATTAAGTTTAAAAACTACAAAATTATTGAGAAAAGAAAAAATATATATGTTTATTCAATTCATTTCTTCATTGAAATTATGTTCGACAAGACGCTACAATATATCCGGTCATTTGACAATACATGTATATATATATTTTTTTTCTTTTCCTTTTTTATTTTAAAGTGTGTGAATGTGGTCTTAAACTCACGTGCAAAACAACAAAAACACAATCAGATTATAATACATAAGCACCCAGACATAGTTAGATATATACACACACACACGCACACACACACAAAAAAAAAAGCGACGAGACATGAAGATCTCTACAGCCCTTTATGAAAAATGGAAACGTGGAAATCAACACCTATACACACACACAGTTAAATGTGAATACACTCTACATACACATAGACACCGATAGATACACATACACACATCCACAGACAATGACATAGACAATCAGATACCACAACCAATAAATATTTCAGACTTAAAGTATCATTAAATAAATGCTAACCACTTATTAAATTATAACTTAAGGGAGCAAATATACAAAGATAAAAATGGTTAAAAATAATATTATTTAATATATTAAAACGAAAATTCCAAAACCATAAATATCAATAAAAATAAGTTGATAATAGTTTCATTATATATTAGGCAAAGAAAAACAGGATAAAGAAACCTACAGATACATATATACGCTGCAGCAAACACAAATTAACACACATAAACATACACTCATACATACATATACATACAGAAATACATACAAATAAATATATAAACATAAACATATATGCACATATACATATCTATGATAACAAGTACACATGCACACACATATACATATAAACATATATACACACATTTTTATGCACACATACTCACATATATAAAAACAGTCATGACATACCAAAGTTTCCATACCCACACATACACACAAACTTATACATAATAGGTGCCAACACACACATATATACATCCACAAACATACATAAATATATTTATACACACATTACATTTAACGTTGTTATTTTATAGATAAATATTGAACAAAAACATGTATATGATAAACAAATAAATAACATTTAAGTTTATAAGCATAATAACAGTTTATAACCAATCTAATATACATAGCATACATAAAATACAACAATGGGATGCAGGTTCAATCCTGTCAAAGAACAATATAAACGAAAATTTCTCGGATATACATACAAATATATTTAATACTGTTTATCATAAACAGCATTTATTTAAATACTTGTATCTATAAAATAACAACGTTAAACATAATAAAATGTCGGAAATATCCATTCTTAATATATACATAAAAATATACACACATACATACATATAAATAAACATATATATAAATATACTATCTACAAAAACAATACCAATATATACACATACATAAAAACACACAATACTCAACACACACAATATATATATAACATACAAATATATAAACACATTCATACAAACAGAAATATACTTAAATATAAATATACATACCAATAAAATAGGACACATACAGATATATACATATATATACACACAGATATATATATACATACATACACACATACACACACACACACATACATATATATACAAATATATCATGGCACAAAGCCGAAATTAGGGGGCACCCAGTGAGGAATGAACTATTACTCAGTTGCAATTGATCTATACCATTATATATATGTTATACATACATATACATATACATATATATATATACACATACATATACATATATATATATATATATATTTACATATATACATATACACATATATATATACATACACACACATATATATATACACACATACACACATATATATAGGCACACACATACACATATACATCAACAATTATTAACCTTTTTTCTTCTAATCTACCATACCTTCCCATATATATATATATATATATATATATACACACACACCCACATATATATACACACACACACCCAACCACACACACACACACACACATATATATATATATATATATATATATATATATAATAAAAAAAAACAAAAAACATATAAATACACTTATATTCAAACCTACATATTCCTCAGTGCAAATACTTAACCAACACATAAATAAATATATATACATATACACCAACACTAATAACACTATGCAGGTAAACAATACACATTTATATCTTCAAAGTATGACCATCATGCAATAAAAATACTAATCTATTAAAATTACAGTGACATATCATTATCATTTAAAGTATACGACCCCTACACTAAGTTAAATTTATAACGGTGTTTACAATTTTTCATTAAGGCATAGGTAACATGGGGCATATAGGGAGTTACATGTCCGAGCTTTCTTAACCAAACTCCATTTAACTGTAGGTGTTTTGTTCTTTTCTTTTAGATTCCAAAAATACTTGGATAATAAAGTCATGTACCTATATTCACTGTGATTAAAGGATTGCATATGCCCCCACCAGCGTTCCTTGAATGTTTTCATGGTACTACCAATGTAAAACTTCTTTATATTTGGATTTTCAATTGTTGAAATAGTACCAAGATAGACTACAGAAGTAATCCCACAGTTATTTTGTAGTGGACAATTATTCGGATTCCTACAATTACATAAGTTGTTATTTGTATTATTATATTTAGTATTGCAGTTAGTAACCTGTTGAGTAGTCAAGCCTTTTGAATTCCTATACCTGTTAAAGACTATGTTGTTATGTTTTTTAATTATCTTCTCCAGGTTATCAGCACAACTATATATATATATATATATATATATATATATATTACTGAACAAAAGTTTGGGACCATTGATCATTTTTTCCTCTAAACTCAAAAAATCAATCAAGTTTCATGTCTTTGAAGAAACAAATTTTTTTTCTATGTTTGCATTCAATTATGCAATAATTTAAGTCAAAATGTGTATAAAATAATTATAATTTCAATTAAAGCGAGTTTATATTTTCTTTTCATCAAAGAATCTGTAATTTTCTAGCAGTCTGACAATCAAAATATCCTTCATTAGACAGAATTTCCATTTGGGCTCTTTTTTCAATAATAATCTGTTTAGTTCTTGGCATTTTAACAGTTTCTGAAAATTAATTTCTATCACACATTAATCTTGATAGAATTGAACTTCTACCAAACAGTGGAGTTAAAATATTTGTACATTTCTGATCTACAGTTCAGAAAAGCTATCAAGCTGTAACAAAATTTCCAAAGCTAAATAGATGAAATTATTTATCCAGATAGGCAAAATTAGCATTTTTTTTATGAACATAGAGAAAGAATTCAGGGTGTTCCTAAACTTTTGATTGGTAGTGTGTGCATATATATATATATATATAAGGTATGAAGAGAAATAAAAAGAGGTGTACCAAATAACATTCTCCATTTTACTGCCATGAACAATGTATGAGACACAAGAAAACATTGCAAAAACAAAAGAGTGATTGTCATTATTAAATGAGATTTCTGCCTTTAAGTCAAGGTGAGGCCATTGATGAATACTTGATATCTTCCTCATTGTATAGTTCTTATTCACCAAGTGTATGAGTCTGGATATTAGTCAAAGCATACTTGGTATCTAAAGCTCTAACTAAAATAATAACTCACCTGGGTCAATTGACCACTAGGAGAGAGATTTTATTAAAAATCCCTTCCTCTCCTATTTGTGTGTTTTCATTGATCAAAAATTTGAACTTGTCTTAGATGAGAAATTGCGTTAAGATTTAAAACAGGTACTTTTAATTTCTTTATTATAATCTTCTAGCTTGCAACATTTTTGCATATCTCACAGGTCTTATCATTATTGGCCATAAATGTTTTCTAAAAAAAAACAATTAAGAATTAAAATAATCCAAATGATCAAATTCAGGAAGTTTTCATGTTAAATGATGACTTCTTTTTAATTCTTACAAATAAAGATAAAATGCATTAGAATTATGTGTCTTTAAAAGTTCACATGTTTGAAGTTTTGTTATAATTTTAGCCATAAACAAATCTTGCTTGTAAAGTTTGGCTATTGAACTATCATTGTGGAGCTCTTCTGAAAATGGAGGAGAGAGCAATTATGGTTTCTCATGAAATAGCCAAGAGCAATTCTGACTTTGGAGAGTATTTTATGTTGATGGCTGACTTCTTAGTAAGTTAGTGATCTTGTACATTGAATATAATGAATGTTGTTCTTCTGGAAAATAATGTTAAAAATAGAAATAGAAATTGCCTCAGTCAATAAATTTTCTTCTTCACAGAAAATCATTATGATAATTAAAAAATAATTCAATTCTTTAAATTCTTTTTTTTCCAGCTTTTTATAAACTTTAACGGTATTTGAAGATATGAAAATATTTTTTTTACTGTTTTAATTGGTAATTCAATTAAGTTTGGTAGATTCTTCTTTAACTGTTGGCTATTATTATTAATTTCACTTCTAGGAAACAAATAAAGCAACTAACAGGACAGAAGACATGCTCATCAAGAGGCTGCCTAAATTCAAAGGATGGAATACTCATATTAGAGAAAGAAAAAATTCTTTGATGCTGGAGCGAATATATTGGAGAACTCTTCCACGATGAAAGGAAACAACCAGCACTACACAGAACTACTGACAGACCTGGAATTCTGAAAACTGAAGTAAAAGCCACATGGACCAAATTGAACAGAAACCAGGCAGCTGGGCCAGACAGAATTGTAATGGAAATGCTGACAGCCTTTGATGACTTTGGCGTAGACAAGATCACCAAAATAACAAATGAAATCTACAATAGTGGGGATATACTAGAAGACCCCAGTAGATCTATTTTCATAACAGTGCCTAAGAAACCAGGTGCAAACGAAAGTGAACTCCACTGAACAATAAGCCTATTGAGTGCAGAATCAGGCCAGAGATAGGACGAGAACAGTGTGGGTTTGTTAAAGACACCAAAACAAAGAATGCAATATTCATGCTCAGAATGTTATCAGAAAGAGTGATACAAATGCAGAAGGACATGTTTCATAGACTACGGAAGAGGCCTTCGACAAAGTATGCCACAAGGACAAGGTTCTGATGGAACTGCTCAGCAACCTTGATATGAGAAAGATACCAGAAGAGCCTATACTGGCAGTAAACAGCATGCATGCACATAGTGAACGAGTTCAGTGAATATACAAAAATAGAAAGGTGTGTAAGGCAAGGATACATCATCTCACCTGACCTGTTCAACTTATACAGCAAGTCAATTCTGAGACAGTTGGAAACCCTTCCAGGATTTAGCATTGACAGCCACAATCTTAACAACATAAGATACGCAGATGACACAGTACTGATATCAGACAAGGAAAAGAAATTACAAAACCTCCTACAGAAGGCAGCAACAGAGATTGAGAAGAAGGGACTAAGCATAAACTACAAGAAGACATAATGCATGGTCATCAATAAAAGGATGAGCCTGAAATGTGATTTACAGGTCAGGAACACTAGAATCAAGCAGACGCAGAAGTTTAAATATCTGGAAAGTGTCTTGTCAGAGGACAGTAAGTGCAACACTGAGATCCATAGACATATTGGGAAGGTCAAGGATACATTCCAAAAGCTGGCAGAGTATTTAGAGACAGCAGGATTTCTTTGGTAACAAAGAAAAGAATACTGAGCTGTTACATGAATCTGTCCTTCTTTACGGCAGCGAATGTTGGACGATTTCCTCAAAGATGAAGAAGAGACTCGAGGCAACGGAGATGTGGTTCTACAGAAGGATGCTAAGGACATCATGGACTGAGCGTGTGAGCAATGATAAGGTCTTGGAGAGAATACAAACAACGAGGAGGCTTATACTTAACATCAGAAAGAGGCAGCTGAAGTTTCTGGGACACATAATGAGGAAGAAAGGCCTGGAGAATCTGATACTCATGGATCAAATAGAGGGAAAGAGAGACAAGGGAAAGCAATGCCTGATATTCCTGGTGCGCTTAAGCAAGTGAATGACAGAACGTGGTCTGGAGGAGGAAGCAGAGGGAAGGAACTTGTTGAGAGCTGCAAGGAATAGAAGGAGGTGAAGAGCCATGATCACCTACGTCCTGAAAGGACATGGCACATAAAAAGAAAAGAAATGATTAAGGGAGCTGAACTTTTTAGAGTATTTTTAATACCTTCAGAATTAAAATCAAATATTTGCTCTCTAAAATATTTAAGAAAATTAATGAAAATATCCCACCTACAATATATACAGCTAAGAATTTGTTTTTTTTTTTAATAGAGAAAACTCCTTCAGTTAGGTTTGATTTTCAGTCAAAACTGAAATTACAATTAAAACAATAAATGTTATTAACCTTAGACTCATTTATGTGTTATATTTACTGTTTGTAAACAGATGATCTTTGGCTTCTAATTTGAAATTTAATTATTTCTTCTCTAATGTGATACTGTGTTAATTAGTCTTACCAACACAATTTTGTCAACCTTTTTGGGATTCTCACCCTTTTATCTAATATGTGTCATCTGATGACACAGTAGTCATGAATTAAATTTGTCACCAGTCATTCTATTTTCTGATAAGTCAATGAGTCCTGAAAATATGTCACAAAATTTAAAATAAGAAAATCTTTTTTTAATGTCTTATGAAACTCCTCATGATGAACAAACTGTTGATGAGTCATTGAAAGTCCTCAAAACTTTGAATTTTGAAAGAGTGAATAAAGGAGGTGTTATGTAATAGATTCCTTTTGTCAGTTTCAGATTTAACCTTACAGTTAAATAATTTTTTTTTTCCACAAGTTTTAATTCAACAAGAACCAGCCAAGAAAATTACTTCTTTTCCTTGAGAAAGACAAAAACACAAATGAATATTAATTACCGATAAATCCGATTATGTTGTCTTTGGTACATTCTTTTGTTCTGCCATTTTCTGTTCCTTTACAATGAATAATAGATTTGTCAGTTGACACTATTCTCATTATAACTTTTCAAATCATAACTTATGCTTTCTTTTAACAGAAGTAAATCAAAACTGCTGATTAAAATGATTGGAATTTAACAAAAGAAGTAAAGAAAGCAGATTTAACATTGGCCAGAATGGGACTTGGGGTTTCAATTTTCTTTTGTTTTCCAATATGAAAGCTGAGGCAAATTAAATACAGGATGATTGTTAATCTGTATTAAAATAACAGTTACGTGATATGAAAATTATCTCCCATCGGAAATAGCATTTTAGAATTTTAATAAAGAATTAAGATTTAATAATTGATTTTTTTAAACTTTCACTTATTGACTGTTAAGCCATATCCTCTCAAGGTCAATGATATTGAAAATTTAATTATATTGATACACTTTTCTTTGCACTATAAACATGAAACATTAATGGATATAATTGTTGGCCCATCAGGTACATGCTGGATAAGTGATTGTTGTAAATCATCCGGATTTACAAGCAATAGAGCCTTTGCTGTTCAATCTCCTCTCTACTGGGTGCGATGGGTAAATTATCGCCATTTTATATATTTTTTATTTTGCACATGTATGCATTGTTTTGCATTTTGTTGACTGCATAGTATAGTAGGGTCAGCTGTAATATGAACATTTCAGAATGTTTGGGTGTCAATCTGAGGACAATGCAGAGCATCCAATGAAGATATGGATGAGTCTAAGGGTGATTACGAAGATACAGCAGCTTCAAAAACTCACTGTGATCATTCTGATAAGAAAAGAACTTTTGAATTTGTTGGTGAGGTCCTCAAACTCAACACGGAAACCTGCACCAAGTGCCTTGTGGAGTTAGGGTTGCCCTGGGTCAAGAAGATGGCTACTGGAAGACCCTATCTCTAGCAAAAGGAGTTTGTACCATGCCACACACACAGGAGAACACAGTCATGTCTATCAATTTCTGTGACCATATCACTCCTTACATCTGGCCACTTAACTCCCCAGACTGCAATCCCCTTGATTATTATGTGTGAGCTGCAGCTAAGCGAGAGAATAACAAAACTCTTTGTAATACCAAAGATGAACTGAAGACAAGAATTATAGCAACATTCACAACTTAAACAAGGAGACTGTCCAGAAGAGATGCAGGAGATTTTGAAGTCATCTGGAGGCCATAGTTGAAGTCAATGGTAATTTTACTGAATAAATTTACTTATTTCAAGATATTTTTGTGCATAATTTTGCTAAATATATCTGTTAAAATGAGATCTCAGTGTTATTTTCATTTTTGCATAATTCAGATGACAATTTATCCATCACCCCCTGTATAAAACCAGCACATGAGAAAGAATGTAATAATTTGATAGATTAAAAAAATAAGATTATCCTTAATACAAAGAATGCATTTTCAAATCACTTTGCTAAACTTTGGACTTTCTGTAAAAAAAAAACAAAATATCAGATTGCTTGTTTATTTTTTAAAATACATTTTCATGGTTAAAAGCAATAATAGCATTCCAAATTTCCATTTCAAGGCAGGTAATCTTTAGGAATCTATTCTGCTTATTTTCCTTTCAATCTGAGAATGAAAACAAATCAATTTATATAGTATCAAAAAGCATTAAACCATTTTGATAAATTAATAGAAAACACTTATTTATTAAGATATTTCCAGATTGAAATTCTGTTCTCATCATATTTCTGTTCAAAAGTATGATACTTTTTGACTCTTGTGTTATCAACTATGTTATGGTTTTCTTTTAGCCGCTGTAGAGGTATGTTCCCTCACACCTTGTGGCCATAAGTTTGGGCTTGTGTTCACAAGGAAAAACAGAATGTATACAATAACAATAAAAAAGATGGTAAATTGTATGGTAATCTCATACAATTTTATTTCTGTATTTGTATGTATTATTCTGTGTGTTTTACATTACAACTGTGATAAGGTTCATGTTATAGAAGGGAGTATATCACAAAATCCTATCATGGAGGGAAGGTATACACATTTCATAATCACAGTCTTTGTGGGAAGAGATTGAATTTCACATCTCTTGGCAAGATGTCCATATTTCCAGCAAGAGCAGTTCCTGTTGCATGCTGGGAGTAATTTTATTATTTTTATTTTATTTTTTTATTTATCTTAAACGTGGTTTAAATTTTATTTTATTTATAACTTTCATCATTATTATTTTATATTTATTTTTATTTATAATAATAAGAATATTCTCACACCACATTTAAAGTGAATCGCTGCAGTCCCAAAGATTCATTGGACCTGTCAGGCTTATGACTAGAAGATTTGCCACACTTTTAACTTCAAGACTATTTCTTTTGTTAGAATAAATTATGTATATCACAGAAAGTGCTCTTTTAGCCTCTGCAGAACTTACAGCAATGATATTACTTATATTTTTAGCTATTAAATATCGGCTATTAATATATAAGATTATTTTCGGATAATCCAACAACCCATTCACTAAGCTTTTATAACTTTAAGAATCTGTTCACATAAATCGGTTCTTTTCAGAAGAATAAACCATGTTTCATAGAAAATCCTGAAGCTACACATTCACCCGCTGATATTAACTGATGAAATCCAAAGTTTAATAAAGAGTAATTTTGGGAGAATATGAGAAATTTAATCTTATGTTTTTCTTAGTCTGTACAATGATAACATTACACTGGTATTATTATCATTCTTGTTATGATGACATTTTGGCTTTATTCTTTGGCTTTTATTGCAAGTATGATGTGTCTTCAATGCTTTTGAACTACATTTTTCTTTTCACTTTGTCCCATGTATAGTCAAGAGAATCAGAAACCAGCATTAACACCTTTTATGCTTACAGGGGAAATATGATCAATTTAGATTTTGATTGATTCAACAAATCTGTATATTTTAAAAACAAGCCAATTTATTGTTAAATTTCAAATTCCTGGACTGGAGGATGAACTCTTTTGCTTTACAAGAGATTTAAACCCATTATTATATCAAATCTTTTACTTATGAGATTATCTGTTAAAAATGAAGATTATATTCTTCCAAGAAATCTTGTCATTCATGCTGGTTCTCTTTCTGCCACTGCTCAGTAGAAACAAAATTGGGGTGCATTCTTGTATCATCAAATAGAATCACTTATTTTATACAGGTTGCTGAAAATGGTATATTCGGTGTAACTCACATTGTTGGGATAAGATAGTGAGCCAGACAGTATATTAGCCATTCTATCTTTTCTCTTTTCCTACTTATTTTTTTTAATTTTTTTTTTCTTGGCAATCTTTATTCTTCCTGCCTCTCCACCCCCAACAGTTACTTTAACTACCTTCACTCCTTGGCAATGTTTATTGTTTTACAAGACAATGATTAGAATTTTAACAGCCACATCACATTGAATCCTTGGATCCCATATGACCACTCAAGTGACATCAAGCCTGGTTAATACTTAGATGGATGACCACTTCAGAATACCTGCTGCTCTAAGTTTGGATGTGTGGGTGGTGTAATGGATAATGGCTCAGAACTGTTAACTGGAGAGTTGAGTTCCAATTCCCATTGCCAAGAAGTAAAGATAGTATAATATCAGTGTTGAGGGAAAAAAACATCATTTTTTTTTTGCAGGCATGAAGGTTAAAGATTGCCTTTTTTTCTATGAAGGAAAAAAAAGCTGTTTCTCTTTCTTTACAGATTTTACTCAATAATAGTTAGAATAATAAATGAGGTATTTTTCACTTAAGTAACTTTCAGTGAAATGCTGTTCAATCATCTTCAAGCAGCCATGTTTAATGTCACTGGATTATGGGATTTTCTGTTGATCTTCCATATTTATAAGCAGTGAATTACATTAGTAACTGGAACTTTCATTAAAATAGCTAAAAATGAATGAAAATTTTTTTTTATAATTCTTTTATTTTTTTACTTTCATTTTTACAAGTTGCCAGCAATCTGACAACTATATTTGTCAATGTCTCATATTTCAAAGTCTATAATTTCCAAAATTTCTCTGTGAGCATCAGATTGAATTGAAAAGAATTGTTCTCTGAATTACGAAAACTATCTGTATCAAAATGGACATTTCATCAGCCAATGTCAGATATTGGCAGTTTAAGCTTGGCAGGCATGCACAGACCAATTTAAAATTTTCAGATGTTTTTGGCTAAAACCATATCCCTGCTGGGAAATGCTTGGTGCCAATATTTCTTTTAATTTCATTTTTGCTACTTTTTTTTAACAACATATATTGCCAAACTTTGATGAAATAATTCTTTAACTATATATGTCAATGCATATTAAAATTTACTTTTCAAACAAGCTGCCAATGCATGCATACACATCATATATATATATATATATATATATATATATATATATATATATATATATGACATTAGGCAATCATGACTCTTCACGATTTCCTATCCTTCATAGCTCTCCATGACTCTCCATCCTTTGTACCTCCTAGAAATTCTTGTCTCCTTACTTGGTTTTGAAGTTGATAGATATATTTCATCCATTTTCTTCACTAAGATATATCAATATCATTGACATATCTTAGATGGAGGGTTTTTAAAATTTATTAAATATATTATTTTCAAGACTAGACATATAGAAATTACTAAAAGTTGGTCCCAGAACTGAAGCCATAGAAACACAATCCCATTGTACATATATATTATTTTGTGATTGTAGAATGATATTTCAGTTGTGCAAGTTAAAAGCAGTTTCCATAATAGACTAGGTCTGATTTTAAGAAGAAGCAGAGATAGATTATTTTATGTTTCTTATAATAATATCAATAGTTTTGCTCACTGGGACATTAGTGAATAAATTTCCAAGCAAGGCTGTGGTTTCATTATTTGGTTATTCTTTTTTTAAGATTTGAATTACTTCAAGAGTTGATTTTATGCTTTATTTACTGGGAATATATGATGTGATAAGTTAGTGTATTATTTTTCTTAATTGATTCCAAAATAATTCTGTCTTGAAATTTACATACAAACTTAATAATAGTAATAAAATTCGTTTTCGAGATATATTAATAATAAATACAAACACTAATAATAATGAATTCACTATCTCCCCATATAAAAACATACTAGCATAAATTTGTCCATTCTTAACTTTAAGAGTGAATATCCTAATTACTATAAAATAGCAATTATAAAAAACCTAATAAATCATGCAAAAATTAATTCATCCACAAAACAGATTTTCTACAGTGAACTAAAATATATAAAACAAAATCTTATTAATAACTTCCCTAATTATATTGTTGCTAAAAAATATGTTCTCTTAGAAATTTTAATATATCGCAAATAGAAATATACTTTTTCAAATAAACCTAAACGTATTCTTTTATATCGCAATCAAATACATTATAATTATAAATAAGATGAAAATATTCTAAAAAAAAACTAATAAATACTAATACATCCACCACAGATTCTAGTAGAAAAAGAAATTAATTATATACTTTACTGAATTCAATATATCCAATTTAATCATTTGTCATGACTCCTCCCCATCAATTAACATGTTGCAAAATAACAACATTATATATAAATTTAAATGTCACTTGGGAGATTATACCACCAAGAGGAAAAATAATATTCATGTTGGTCACACTAGAACTACGTTGTCTCAGAGGGTGAGTTTTCATTTGAATGATGCACCTAACATTTCTAAACATTTACAACAGCATGCCTGTTCACATTCACAATTTAGAAAAATAGACATGTCTTAATATATATATATATATATATATATATATATATTATGCATTAGCAAAACCAACTATAAATGCAGAAGATTCCATAAGAAAATATAAGTATAGTAAATTACTTTATAGATAAAATTTCTTTCTCCATTATGTAATCAAAAAAATTGAATTCTGTTTTTGATTGTAGCTGCACTTTGTAGTCTTTTGTTCTTAAAATTTTGTCATTTCTCTCATTATTATTATTTTAAAAAAAACATCTTCATTAATGTTTGAAGAAATGGATATCTCTGAAAAAAACTGCAGATTTACTGTTTTTCTTGATGTTGCTTTGCATATAATTTAAATAATACAAAAATAACAAATCCAATAATAAACTGTTTAGACGAATGTTTTTTTTGTTTTTACAATGACGTTCACCCTGTACAAAGCACAATTGCCACTTGATGTAGAGGGCTACAGAGTAAGAAGTAAGAGGCACATTTTATGGAAATAGGTGGAGAAAATAATGGTTAAGCCTAAATTTGAACATATTAAAATTGTAGTGATTGGGAAAGCATCCTCTTGGGAGTCAGTTTTATAAAATAGTGGTTCGAATACTTATTCCACATAGTTATTAAGTTTATCCAATTCCAGTAGAATTCATTTTCTTTGTGACAAGAATCATGGTTTTATTTCCTTTTTTTGTATTATTTCATCCCAAGGAAGGCAATAAAACCACTAAGACACATGGGTTACTGAGTGTGAAAGAATATAAGTAAAAAAAAAACATTATTACAGAATGTTAACAACAAATGAGCAAGAACTAAGGAGAAAGAAAATAACAACTGACATTGCATTTAAATTTTTGAAGATCAAAAAGACTGGAAAGCAAGAAGCCGGAAGAGCATTCCACAACCAAGAAGTGTGAGAAAGAAACTGTTAGCATAGAACTTAGAGTTACATCCAGCCATTTCAAATGGTGAAATGATGAGACCTTGTGTCTAATCTAGTATTACATTTAAATTCATAAAGTCTTGGTACCATAGAGCAAAGTTTATCAGAACAATTACCATGAAGGTATTTATAGAACAGGAACTGGGAAACTCGGTTATGGTGGTGGAAAAGTGGCTGAAGTAGAAATACCAGGTCAGGACCAATAACATTGCAGATTCTTCTTTGGAATTTATCAAGGATCTCTAGATATATAAGAAAAGTACCAGACCATATCTGGCAGCAATATTCTAAGCCTGGACGAATATGTAGGATAGATTTGGATGAGAAAAATTGTCTAGCATGACACAGTGAACGAACTAAAATGAAATTCTTGATTCTATGATTTAGAGTAACTTGATTTTATAAAAGAAAAATAATTTGTTATTTTAGGATTCTGTGCTATAAATGTAGTTTGTTTCTTCTTTTTAATAAAAAAACAAGATGTTCTGCTTTTTTTGTATATTAATGACAGATTTTTATTTTCAACTTGATTTTAGTACTTTCAGCTGGAATTAGAACATTTAGGAAAGTTTACGTTAGCACGTTGACTGCCAGAAGTCAATAATGAAATCTGACTTCAAACGCCAACTTTATAATAGCCAACTTAGGCTATAAATATTTTCATGAGTTGATTTATAGCTTCAGTTAGTCTTAACATTGTTTCCACACTAAAAGACTCACAGTAAATAAACTTATTGTTGGCATTATAATAGAAAGTGTAACTATGAGTTAATCTCATGGTTAGCAGTCAATGTGTTAAAGTTTATCTCAGTTTACGTGAAAATTTTCACTAAACTGTTCCCTTAAAAATAATATTTTTCTCCATTTTAATATCATATTTTTCTTCATTATACTGTCCTCTTATGGTACAAATAATTTTCTTAACAACCAGAAAACTATCTGTAGTTCATTAACATGATCACTTTGCAGTATGAACCAATATCGATTGATTTCACAGCATTCAAATCTTATAAATGAACACTTTCATATTTTATATTGAAACTCCCTGTCATGCATGTGGATGCACTTTAACCCCCAAAACATTTTCAAAAAGCGAACAGCACATCTTTATTTGGGAAAACGTGATCATGTTTTCATAGAGCCACAGTCAGCATTGGCTTGTACAGTATTTATTGATTTCTGTGGCTATTTTAGAAATCCTGGATCCTCTATAGATCATTTTGTATCCCAAATTCATCCGTCTTTGTTTCTATAAGATACACACTGTGATGGATTTCTCTTACTCATACAAACAGATGAGTAAGTGAACACATGCTGGGATGTATTTACACACACATATACATGTTTGTAAGATATATACATGGAAGAATAAACATTATAAATACTTATAAAGATATGTGTGTTTGACTCTTTACACAAGTATAAAAATACCTCATTTAATGTATGCACATATATATAAATATAACTGAAAAATATTTATTAAGTATTATTGATACTTATACATGTGGGAATATATAAATATATCAGTGCATTAGTCTTATGAGGAAAAAAATATTTAATTTGCATGTCAAATCTCCTTCGTTCATGCACTTAATCCATATTTTTCCATTATTTGCATAGGTCAAATATTATACAGTGAAAATTTCCAACTAATATTTAGCTAATATCTAAAGCAATCAGCTTACTGATCTGTGATATATGCATTTCAAATTAGGTCTATTTTTATATTTAACAATGTAGAAAAAGATATTAATGCACATCTTCATGTAAAAATACTTACACTCACATATGTACAACCCATCTAAAAATTACAAAAAATATTTTAGCTGAACAAAGTATTAAGAAACAGAAAAATTTCATTAGAAACAAAGAAAAGAAGACTGAAGTGTTACTTGGCATCATTCCTTGTATATGAATAACAGTAAATGCTGGCCAATCTTGTCACAGATGAAAAAGAGACTTGAAGTAATAGAAATGTAGGTTTTTTTTTTGTTTTTTTTTTAAACATTTCACCCCAAGCAAGGTAGGAGTGCCACTAATATACAAAGAGGTGACAGAGTGAAAATAAGAGAAAAGATTGGGTATGGGGGGGATTGAAGAAAGGATAAAAAGAAGAATGGAGATCAAGGCATCAGAAGATGTCGATTGACATTAAAGTTTTGAAGTTTATAGTTATCAGGGAAGCAAGTAAGAGGAAGGAAGTTCCACTGTTGGGAAGTGCAAGATGAGAGCTGTAGGAGTAGAATTGCATTTAACTGTTTCAACAGTAAAAGGGTGGGACTGAGATGCCAACCTAGTAGCACACTTAAATTCATAAACTGAAAATACCAGTGAAAATAGCTCATCAGAGCAGTTGTCATGAAAATATTTGTAGAAAAGACAGAGGGAAGCCACATTACATTTGTGAGAAAGTGACTGGAGTTGAGATCTCAAGTCAGGACCAATCACATTGCTTATCTGTCTTTGGATGAGAACCTCAAGATAAACAGCAGGTGCACCAGACCATATATGGCAAGAGTATTCAATGCAATAACAAATGGTAGATTTGAAGGATGGACTCAGACGAGAAAAACCTTCTGTCATGACACAGAGAACCAATTTTCCTTGCAGTAGATGCAACTATTGATTCAATGTAGTTGTTCCACCTCAGGTCAGTAGAAAATGTGAGGCCAAGAAGACGAAGTGAAGCATTCTCATGGAGTTGAGCATCAGCCATGCTTATAGGAGGCAGGGACGTTTCTCTGTGGTGACAGCAGTTTCGTTTTGGATGCATTAAAATTCACATGCCATTTCCTGCCTCACAGATTCAGGAGGTCGTTTTTGAGACCAATGGCCAGGTTAACTTTGTCAGTAATGCTGGATTTACTATTGAGTAAATGGTAGTGCCATCTGTGTAGATGTCTACTTGAGAACTGATGAGATCAGGAAGATCCTTGATGAAGATCAGAAACTGTAGGACCAAGGATAGGGCCTAGAGGAACACCAGCATTTGTATTGAAGGAACTGGAAGAGAAACCATTCAGGACAACCTTCATTTCTCAGGCAGAAATGATTGGATTAAATCAAATAGTCATCCTGTAACACTGTATCCCTGAAGCTTATATAGAAGGCTAGTATATCTAGAGTAACAGCTTGAGGTTCACCATTATTATCAAGAGCTTGGTCTACATATTCAGTTATGGTTGTAAGCACAGGTAAAGCAGAAACCATATTGTTTGCCAGAGAGCAGATCATGGGAGGTGAGATACTTAACTACTTTGGCATCGATTAAAGCATCAAAGACTTTGCCAAAGAGTGGTAGGACACTTATGGGACAGTAGTTAGATAGGTCAGAAGAGTCCCCAGCATTCTTAAAGACTGGGATGACAAAGGAGGACTTCCAACAGGCTGAAAAACGAGAATTGGCAAGGCAATAGTTGTATAGTTTGGAGAGAACTGGAGCCAGGGGCACATTAATTTAGAACTAGAGCTGGTACCCAGTCACCACCACTTGATTTATGAAAGTTGAATTTAGAGATGATGTCTTATACCATCAACAGGGTTATGCATATCTCACTCAGTATAGCCTCAGTTCTCAGGGGAAAATTAGGTGTGGGTACCCCAGACAGTCATGTTGAGAATTTCTGAGCAAAGCATTA
Source organism: Acanthosepion pharaonis (assembly GCA_903632075.3). Lineage (NCBI taxonomy): Eukaryota > Metazoa > Mollusca > Cephalopoda > Sepiida > Sepiidae > Acanthosepion > Acanthosepion pharaonis. Next base: position 2,218,753 of record CAHIKZ030004942.1, read on the forward strand.
AGACTTATCAGCTGAGGATGTTAGGACTTTGAATTGATTGAATAAAGGAGGGATTGAGGATTTGCTGTTGTTCAGCACACTCTTGCAGAGCCGCCAATAATCTTTAGAACCAAACTTGTGAGAAGCAATAACGTTGTTTCATTTTATCAACAAACAGTAAGTTTGCTTCATTGAGGCGATGCTTGCACTCATTACAAGCAGAGACAAAGAGACGTCTGTTGCAATCAGATATGTCTTTCCAGTACAGACGGAAGAAGTGATTCCTATGGGCTATAGGGTGATGAACATGATTTAACTTTGTATTTTCTTGCTGGGATGAAAGTCTTGATGCTGTCTTTTATGCAGGAGGAGACCTCAAATACACATTTCTGTATGAGATGATTAAAAACCACATTCCGAGGGACGTTGCAAAGGAAATCATGGAATGAGTCCCAGAAAAGAAAGATGTTCTGTTAGTAGGAGGTTCATGGCTGGAGTGGGAGTGGAAGGAGATGTTAACAGACACTACCAAGTGATCAGAGTTGCCAAGAGGGCAGAGCTGCATAGCATGACAAGAATCAGGAATGCAGGTAAAACAGATTGAGAAGGGAAGTGTTACCATCTGGGTTACTGGGGAAATGCATAGGAAAGTCAACCACTTGCATGAAGGATTGATTAATTGAAAAGTTAAAGGTTTGGATACCAATGATGTCAGTTACAGTGTGTTTAAGCTACATGGTATGGTTGGCATTAATCACCAAACACAAATATATGTGCAAATGGATGTAGAGAGATGCTATCAAGTACACAACAGTCTTGAGAGGAAGGTGAATGGTAGAGAAAGAAGAGATAACTTAATGAATTGAGGAGAGATAGACAGAGACACATATACAAATCTTCTGGAGATTCCAGAGAGAATAATCTAGTTCTATAGGAGGATGCTGAGAATAGGATTAACCAAATATGTGAGCAATGATGAACTTCTACAGACAATGGCAACAAAAAAGACACTTCTATATCATGAAGATACAGTTGAAATTTTTGACATATATGAGGAAAAGGCTTGGAAAATCTGATACTCACAAGATAGATTGAAGTCAAGAGAGACAGAGGAAGGCAATGCACAGCATACCTGGCAAGCTTGAGCGAATGGATGGTAGAGCAGGCTTTGAGAGAGATGGCAAAATGACAAAGAGCTACAAAGGGCAGGAAATTGTGGAGAGCCATGATCTCCTATGTCCTGAATGGACACAGCATGTTGAAGCAGAAATTTGGCAAGTTGGTAAATACTCACTTGTATCTATATTCAGAAATAAATATTCCTATTGCAATAATTATATCAACATTCAAGTATTTAGCAAAACATATATATATATATATATATATATATATATGGAATATGTCTGACAATAAGTTTTAATATATTTTCTGTTGATATGTTATTTTTATAGATACACTTATATTATAAACAGAGCATTTACTTAAATAATTGTATCTATAAAAATAGTATATAAATAGAAAATATAATAAACGTGTGTGTTAGCATTGATATACATATATTAGGGGAAAAAAATTTTCAGCTTCTTTTAATTATAAATTGATAGCATTTTTATTCAGTTATCAAAGTATTTTTTTATGGCTTTCTATGATCTGATCCCATATTGTGTATTCCAGCTGTAAACAACCACTTTCACATATCAGTAGTTAAAAATAACTTCAAGCAAGTAGGTTTCAGTTAGGACCATCCTTCTTTGAACTTTGTCAACTGGTGCTATAGAATCACAAAGAACTATAAGATAACAGAAATCACATTACTTGAAGACTTTCAACAGCAACAACAACTAAAATGGCTAACACATGTAACACAAAAATAAAATGATGACATAATCAAGTTGTTGATGTTCCACATAACTTCAAACAAAATTAATCTATGCTATTAATCCTGGAAACAATAATAACATGAGGGTGAACTTAAGTAACCTATTTTCCTGAAAAATTGTTTTAATAGGAATATTTTATAAATTTCAACCGAATGTTACACTGGTCTTTCAGTCAATAAATTCCAAATGTTTCCTTATAATGAAACAGCTAATATTACTGTCAACATTAGAGATGAGATCATATACTATGCTTTTGTCCTATCCTGAAGGCCAGGGAATAAAGAAAAACATAACTCAAGTAGCACTGGCTGTTCAGTTAATGAATACCAAACATTTCCTTATAAGCAAATGGCTAATATTACTATTATCATAATGATCATAAAAGAATGATTATGGTTTTAAGTTGATGTATTATTTGATCACTTGAAATGAATGGAAGAAACTGACAAGGCAAGGAATGTTATATAAAGGCCAACTAAATGTCTTATGATGACAAGTCTGTTGTATATGAAAGAATTTATTCCAAATCCATAATTGCTTTCTGTATCATCATTCCAATATGAAAATATGCGTTGTCATGCAGCCAAATCATTGATAAACCTTTATGTTCAGCAAAACTTACTTTCTCTTTCAATGTGTCATTCAAACAAGCAACATGCTCAATATTTGTCAAGATTCCAGCAATTGTAATAAAGAATTCTCTCTGAATCCCAACAAATACAAAATAAATTTTTGCCTCAGTAAATTCCAGTTAGACTGAGATATTGAAGACTGTCTTGGATTTAGCCATTAATTTCTTTGCTCTGGTTTCTTGTAATAAATGCTTCCATTGTCAAGCCAAAAGAAAAAGGTCAGTCTTTCCAGAAGTTCAAGTAAAACTCTTTATCTTAGCTTCTGAATTCAGGAACTCTGAAAATAACTGCAAATTATCATTAAGGTATGTTCAGAAATTATTACAATGCACTGTTAGCCCATTTGATGACAGTGAGGACCCAAGTCCTTCCCACTAAGAAATATGAAATGAAATGAATTTGTAAGAAAAAGAAACAGTATATTATTCAATGAAAAAAACTATTTTCATTATTAATTTGAGTTTTCATGGTTTTCAGAGAGTGAAGTCTGTGCTTCTTGGTGAAGACCATCTTCCTTTAAAAATTGTGGACTGGCATTACAGAATCACCAAACAAAGAATTGTAGCAAATAAGAGAAACCATATCACTTGAGAGCTAAACAAATAAAATGGATATGACATAAAGATTGAGGAAGAAATAATGACATAAATGAAACTCCTATCAGTCTTGGAAAGGGCAATAACTGCTACTGGTCTTGAGAAACTTATTTCCTTGAAAAATTGTTTTAATAGAATGATTTTATAAATTTCAACTGAAAGTAGTACTGGCTAGTACAATGAATGCCACATTTTTCTTTTTAAAGAAACAGCAAATATTAACATCAAATTTTAGATTCTAATAACTTAGATTTGATGGCTTTGATGATATATAAATTCAATTTTTTTTAATAATTTCAAAATATTATCATTGAAGACTTATATGTGTATCTTTTAGTTTTGGTTTATATTTTAGTTTTCTTTTAAATATATTTTGAAAAAATAGTTCCAGTTTAACCATCATCATCCTCCTCATCATCAGTTGATTGATTGTTTCAATCATCAGGGGAACCTAAGTTCAAGAGAAACAGATAAAACCTCTACTATGATGGTCTGTTGGTAATGGCTCTCAAGAGTTCCAGAATTGTCATGTCCATCCAATCTTTAATGTTTTGTAACCAGGTCTTGTATTGTCATCTCTGCTTGCATTTAACTTCAATAGTGCCTTGCATGATGGTCTTGCAGAACCATGACATCTTCTGAGGCTTAAAAGTGATGATGAGAGATTCCTGTTGGCCCACAAGATGTTTGACTTTGCTCCATACACAGTCATTGATCTTGTGCTCCTAGGCAGAGGAACTTTCTCAAGATTTTGTTCTTGAACACCTGTTCATTTTTTCCTAACTCAACTAGAAGTGTACAAGTCTCGTACCTTTAGTAGAAGATGGATACGACATTGTCATTATTGGATTAATAAGACTTCTAAACCTAAAAGACTTGCTAATTTGCAGCAATTAAGTAAACTAATGGTTAGCAATTGTCAAATTGAGAGATCCTCACAGTTGTTGTTCCAATGCATGATCAGTTCTTAGTGTTTGACACACATTCTCAGCCTGGTCCACTTACAAAAATCTTACCAACAAACAGATTTATTGTTTGGAGGAAGATTTCTTGGTCAGTTTAAGAACCTTTCAATACTTCCTTGTGTATTCATGTGTACAAACACATGTGGAATCGTGAATTCCACCTTTTTGCGCATGTGCGCGGACTGCACCTCTTTCTTTCATTTCCGACTAGATATAGCAGTAAGTCAGCCTTTTGTTGCCGACTTCGATGTTGCTGGCTACTCCTGATACCGTCTAGGACGGATTTTGAATTTTTCCCGCACGTTTCCTGACGTGACCGACGAACAGCTTTTTCAAGTTAGTTGCGGCCTGATTTTCAAGCTAGCAGGTCAACTCATTTATTCCATGCCCCTAACCCATACGCGGACCGGAACATCTTATTCTTAACTAACCAAAACTTCAACATGTCGATATCACTCTTTTCTAAGACTCATCCTCATCTTGATGCAAACAGCATGTTGAACTTTCCTCCGTTTTCAGCTAGAAAATGTAGAGTTCTACGACACCGTTGTCAATATATTTTTCCAAGACTCATCCTCGTCTTGATGCAAACAACTCAGAATTTTCCTTCACTGAAGAAGATTGATAAACTGTTCATACGCCTTTGAAACTTCTAACCCTTACAAACCAGTTCCAAAAAAGATAACATTTCACATACATTACTAAACCTCACAGTGAGTACCTTTTCCTATTTGTGTACGCATACACCTTTCATACAACAAGACATTTTTCCAGAACTTTCTTTCTGATGAAACTTTTTCCGCCTTAGCCATCTTGGTTTTCTGTTTTGGTGCAGAACTTTAATATTCTAATGGTCTCTACATATTACTAACTGCCTACAGACGAAAAAAAAAACAGACCTAACCTTTTCTGATAGTCTCCACGGTCGAGACTAGATTACTTGTTATCAAAATAAAATTTCATACATGTTTTCCACCAGACTTGTTTTGTCGTTTCCTCCTGTCTATCTACATTGTATTATTTTTATGCACTTGTTGAATGACCCCTTATTCACTAAAGAAGCCTCATTTACTATTAATTTTACTCTGCAACCAGATTGAACCCTTTTCCTCACTAAGATTGCTCATTTAATATTTCTACTTTGTTTGTGGATTCGGTAGTCATAAGTAGTGTCTGGCACAAGGCCACCTTTTAATAAACCAGCACTGCATGATACCGGGCCCGCAACACACACACACATAGAAAGAAAAATATCCTCGCAACACCAATAAATAGTGCATAAATTATTTTTTAACCACTTTTTTTTTTAAGCATTTTACCCCAAACAAGATGGGAGTGCCACTAGCACACAAGGGGTTACAGAGAGTGAAAATAAGAGTAAAGAGGGGTGTTTGAGGAAAGGAAGAACAGGGATCAAGATAAAGACTCAGAAGATGTCGATTGACATTACATTTAAATTTCTGAAGATTATAGTTATCAGGGAAGCAAGTAAGAGAGAGGGAGTTCCACTGTCAAGAAGTGTGAGAGAAGAAACTGTTGGAGTAGGTGGTTACATTAAACTGTTTTGACTGTGAAAGGGTGGGACCAAGATACCAACTTAGTAGCATGCTTAAATTCATGCAGTTTGGGCACCAGTGAAAATAGCTCCTCAGAGTAGTTGCCATGAAAATATTTGTAGAAAAGACAGAGGGAAGCCACATCACGTCTGTAAGAATGTGACTCTAATTGAGATGCCAGGTCAGGACCTTTTACATAGCATGTTCATCTTTGGATTTTGTCGAGTACCTTGAGATGAACAACGGAGGCACCAGACCATATATGGCAACAGTATTCAATGCAAGGACGAATGGTAGATTTGTAGATTTGAAGGATGGACTCAGACAAGAAAAACCTTCTGGCACGACACAGAGAACCAACTTTTCTCATGGTAGATGAAGCTAATAATTCAATATAGTTGTTCTACCACAGGTCAGTGGAAAACATGAGACCTAGAAAACAAAAAGAAGTCATGCTGATAGGTCTCTCTAGTCGGCCCTTCAAAAAGTGTGGATGGTTCTGCACAAAACCATCACCATTATAACCAAATCTCATGTGCTGGTGTCAGGCTGCCGGTTTCCTAGGAACTGATCTGCTTGGCCCTCATGTTGAATTCAACGGGAGAGTCAAGCATATCTGATATATTTTCTGTTTATATGTTATTTTTAATAGATACAATTTAAGTAAATGCTCTGCTTTTAATGAAACAGTATGACATTTACCGGCCTGAATGTTTAAGAAATGTTATGGAAAATATGCGTTCTCTGACAGGAATTGAACCTGCATTGCTATACAGAAACCATCATTTGATCTGACATGCTATACCATTTAGCTAAAGAGAAGCAAAATCCAAATTACTGATAATAAACAGACATTCTTCAATGATTTTTCTCAATCGATCATATCTTCTCACAAAACGTATCTTAATGTAAACAATGACAACATGAAATGGATTATGTTCGACAATTATTTAATATATTTTCTGTTTATACGTTATTTTTATAGTAAACAATTTATTCAAGTAATTTTTGATACACCCTGTGTTTGTTTGTTTGTGTGTGTATACTTGATGTGTGCTGATACCTGACAGCAAAATTTGAAATGAAAAAAGGCTTGACACCAGTGTTTAAACCAAAACATGATGTACTGCTCATAGCATTGGATCAATTCAACAAAGAATTAGACAGATTTGAAACAATTGGTGTAATTGAAAAGATTGACCATTCAAAATGTGAGCAGCACCAGCAGTGGATGTACAGAAAAAAATAATAGAATTTGTGTTTGTGCTGATTTTTTGACAGTTAAATGTTCAAAGGAAATTTTTGAAAATTTAAATGGTGGAAAAATTCTTTCAAAGCTGGATCTTTCTGAAGCGTATTTCTAAATACAGGTTGAAGAAGAATTTTCAGAGTTAATAACTAAAAATACATGCAAGGGACTATATGAGTTCAACTGACTTCCTCTTGGGATAAAAATGGCTCCAGCTATATTTCCACAAGTTGTTGATACTATGCTTGCAGACTGTGATTTCATAGTTGCTTATCTGGATGATATGTTAATTAAAAGTGTCTCTAAGGATATCAGCCATGTGAAAAGGATTTTTGAAAAACTACAAGAATACGGGTTCAAACTCATTGAGGAAAAGTGTGAATTGTTTTTGCCTAAAATGAAATGTCTAGGACAAATCATTGACAAAAATGATGATCAACCAGATCCATTGACGGCAAGTGCAATTAAAAATATGCCTCCTCCAATAAAAGTTACTTGGTAACTAGCATTTCTGGGACTAATGAAATATTATCAAATCTATATACGTAATATTTAGAATTTGAGAGGTCCACTGAACAATTTGCTTAAAAAGCATAAAGTGGAATTGAACTGATTAGTATCAGAAGGTATTCAAAAAAATCAAGAAAATACTAACATCAGACTTATCAGCAAACTACAATCCAAAAACAGAAATTGTATTGGCTTCGGATACTAGTGACTATGATAGAGGAGCAGTAATTTGACATAAATATGATGTCAGACATTCTTTGTGTTCACTACCACTGGCAGAAAAAAAACAACAGCCAGATTGAAAAAGAGGTGTGAGCAATAATATTTGACAATTTTCACAAATTTATACACAGGAGGACTTTTATTTACTAACAGATCACAGACCTCTGCTATTAGTTTATGGTTTGAAAAGCATTTCTATGCATACAGCAAATAGATGAAAACACTTAGGTACCATCTTATTAAATTACAATTTCAAGATGAAATACCAACCGTCCAAAAAATTAGAACATGCTGATGGTTTATCAAGATTGATATAAAAAAATACTGGACTGTTTGAGGACAATGTTATTGCAGCATTAAAAAGTGAAATAAAAATTAAAAATATATTATGCAATGTAGGATGCAAACTACCAGTTACTCTGGAAGAAATAAAAGTAAAAGCAGAATAAGACTTTGAAAATAAAAAAATTGACTAAAAAAAAGTAAGAAAGATTTTTTGAATGCAATCGAGACTTGGATGCTTACTTGCTATGTGACAGATTACTGAGGTTTGCACAAAGAGTAGTAATACTTAGCATATTACAAAAGTGGATATTAAATGAATTTCATAGTGGACATCTGGGAATTTCAAGGAAACACATAAGGCACTGGAATCAGTTTAAGAAAAGGCTTATTGAAGAAAGGCCTGCAAGAAAGGAAGAACTTATGCAAGTACTGTACAATACTTTTAATGTACCAAAACCCCAAGAATTCATTGAATGTACAAGTATGATTACCAGAAAAAGGAAAAATTAGCGGTTGACCCAAAATGAAAGAACAACAAAGTTCAGTATATGTTGAAATCACCAGAAAGAGGAGGAGTTAAATACTGAGAAATAAAATAAATTATTTGCTAGTGAAAAAAAAATGTCAAAAGCAGGGATGTTGTGGAGTAAATTTGACATACCCACTAACACAAATGAACTAGGCAAGACACCTTAAATAAAGAACTCAAAGTGAGTCAGTAGAGAAGTCTGTTGGAGTCAGTCAAGGATAAAGAATTGATGATGTCATGGCAAGTAATCTAAACAAGACATAATATTATAATTGCCACCAGTGAGCTGTAACACATACACAACCATATACACACCTAAACACAATTATTTTGTGAAATAAGTGAAAAACAAAAACATTGTTTATTTTAAAAGTAGTGATGCTTTCACTAAGGAAATGTTTGAGAGTAGGTAATAAAAAAAAAGTTCTGGAAACCTAATATGAATGTTTTGCTTAAGAGACACCATTTGTTTTTGTCTTTTTTGTTATTGTTTTCAACCACAAAGTTCCATCCAACAATCACCTTACATTCATTGGCTCTTAGTAAATGGAGTTCATTAATACCAAAATGCCATTTTGGTCTCTGCACTCAGAAAAGATCATATTTCTTAGCATTTTCAGTTTTATGCATTTAAATGCAACATGCTTGATTTTTTTTTTTTTTTAGGACCAATCAAATTGATAAAAGCTAGAATTGCTCCCACCTATTTTCAGGATTCCATTTCTAGAATTGTGAGTTAGTTCATTTATAAAATACTTACTTCAAAACAATTATTTTCATGTGATAATATGTATGCCTTCATACATACATAATTATACACTGATGCATGTCTCACACACACAAAGACATCTGAGAAGTAATTTTTGATTTATGCACATTTGGTGAAAAAACAATGAAAGTTCTCTGGTGATTATAATCTCCAAGCAAGTTTTATTAAATTTATCCAACATGATCGGTCAATTTAAGTTTTTATTCTAATTTACCAATTTCTGGATGAAATTGTATATCAGGATTAAAATTATGAATAAACTGTCCAAAGTTGATGCTTTTTCTTGTTTTGTTCAAGTATTTTCAAATATCTGAATCATTATCAAGAATCAGATGTTGTCAGTATGGTAGACAATATTTTCTAACCAAATTTTAGTGCTTTTAGATCACTGGCATTAAAATCTCTTTAAAATTATGTCATATGTAATGATTAAACAGAAAGTCATGTATCAAATATTTATATATGTTGATATTTTGCATGTGTATTAAATATTTCATGTATACTCCAGTATACAATTTCCTTTGGTAAAAGATATTGCATTTAATGTGGTTTGTTTTATTTATATTATTTATTTATTTATATTACTTCTAAAATTTAGTTTTTCTTTAAAGTGGATTCTGTATAATATTTTTGTATTACTTACTAAAATTTGATGTATCTTCGTTATTTGTAATGTGAATTTTAATATGTTCATGAACTAAAAAAGTTTTGACAAGTGTCAAGTGAACATGCAAGAAAGTGTGGTGCATGTGTGGCTAATATAAGAATTTAATATTGTTTTAAATTTTTAATATTGGTGATACAATCTCCAAAAGGATATGAGAATTTGTAAGTGACATTATTTTTACATCGGGTAGATTTTCATGTCTTGATTAGCATTTCGTCTTGCTAATGTGGATTTGGTTCTTGTGAACAGAAATTCTTTTTCTGATGACGCTGGTTAATCAGCAAAACATGTCAGTTTAAACACTTCACTAAATTGTTTTATATTTTTACCATACTGTTGGATTCTTATCTAACTTTAGTTCTATATATTTATGAGTGTGTGCTGAAAAGTTCTCAGCTCAGTCAAGATTATTAGGATAAGGAAGTTAGTTAATGATTAAAGAGGCTAAGATTGTAGTGTTCAGAGAATCATCCATGAGGCAGTTTTTCCATAAAGTAGCAGTTCTTGGGTTGGGGGACCTGAGTGGAACTTTTTCCTTAAATTTGGAATATGGAGAAAATGAGGGTGATTTGACTCTGTGGAAGTAGCATAGTGTGGCCTACAGAGTGTTTAGTAAAAAAGCAGAAAATTTATTCTTCAACAAAATACACCAGCTGTAATTGGTCCATCTCAGTGACCCTTTAAAAGCTCAGATCTGAATATTATGGATTACTGTATCTAGAGTATACTTCTAACTCACTTGCAAAACCATTACTGTAACATCGTCAATATTGATTCATTGAAGTGAAACTTAACTGAAGCTTGAAATGAAATTCCTATTGTCACTATCCACAAAGCTACTGCCTCCTCCTGGTTATCATGATTACAATTTTGTGTTGAATATTCAGGCAAACATTTCAAATATCTATGATGATTTTTCAGTTTGTGCATGAATCATGATAGCTAAATAAAATTCTTTCTGAAATTACTGTTTTTTTTTTACTGGGCACCCTGTAAATGTAACAGTCTGAACTGGTAGAACCAAAGAATGGGGTTCGTCTGAATATTTATCATGGAAATAGAAATAAAGTAACATTGTGAAAAAGAGGCTGCATAGTAGAAAATGTTCTCCCCCCACAAGACTATATAAACATTTTTAAACACTGCCAAGGCTAAAACATGAGGAATGAGCAGTTTCAGTCCAAATATGGTTAGTGACAACATGTCAATCACTTTCTTTAAGTGTTAGTTCTGTTTTATTTTTGGACCCTTTTCCAGAAAGACAGTTGCTGTATAAATAACCACAGCAGGGCCAGTCAACTAAAACTAGTGAAAAACTTATATATGGAATCTGAATCTGAGAGAACTACATTAGAGATAAGGTTACTTTTTTCTAACATTGTAAGATACAACAAAACAAAGGCATTAACCTAAGAACTGAGGGTCATTTTCTTAAATAGCTTTGTCGGATCTAGACTCTGATATATGATGCATGGTGTTCAACTCTGTCAGAAATGTCTAAACTATCATCTATATACAACCATTTTCTCAGATCAATGATTAAAAATGGCTTCAAGTGAGTGAATCCTTTAGGTTCTGAAGAAGATAATCCTCCTTCAGAGTTTGGAGAATGTTGCTACATAAAGAACTTTACCAAATAATAAAAACACATCACTTGAAAACTTCCAACAGAAACTTAGTAGCACATTTAGCTAGAAGGAAAAATAATGATATAATTCACCTGTTAACTTTCTACACTATTATAAACAAAAGGTTTGGGAGGAAACTCCTGTAAATACCAGGACGAGTGATAGTGAACTTGATAAGTCTAATTTCCTGAAAAACTGTTAAGAAATTTTGTAAAGTACAGCTGATAATAATGCTAACAATTTGGTCAATGACTGCCAAAGAACAATTGTAGATCTGATAGTGATTTGTTTCAAGTTACTCTTTATCCATCTGCTTGAAAAGTAGAATTATAGATTACTCAACTGTTTAGATATGTGGAACAATTTATCATGCATTAAGACTTTTAAAGAGCCATTACATTCAAAGTTAAAATATTTGGAGTTGGGATCTCCAAAATCAATCTGACTTCCATAATAGTTATCCTTCATGATGTAAGCAAATGTTTGCTTTGAGATGAACCAGGTGTCCAGCTTCCCAGAGAGAAGGAGCATCCATTTTAGTTTTAAGAAATAAGATCCTGCTTTGATAGACCAGCTATCAAATTCAGCAGACAATTATTGATTTTTTTTCTCTGCATGTTACACTTAAGAAAAACATTACATCTGGATAAAGAAAATGTTTTTGCACAAAATTCCACTGAAAGGGGTTGCAAAAAAAATTTGACAGAGGCATTAATTTAATAAATAATTATATTCTTAAAAAATTTGACAGAGGCATTAATTTAATAAATAATTATATTCTTAAAATATTCTGTACAAAGAATGTCAGCGCAATAAAAACATAATGACTAAAATTTCTACAGATTTGTTAGTTTTGCTAAATGAATAGACATGTTTATCATTGAAGATAAAGAGAAGCAAATTGATTTAGCAAAACAATAAGTCAGAATTGAAGCTGTAAATGTGAGAGGCAACATGGGTCAGCCATAATCATTCTAATCCCAAACATTTCACCAAGAAGGTCATTTTAAATAATGCACAGGATGTTAGCAGAGTGACTTCACAAAGTGAACTGTGCAGAATTATATAAGATTATTTTTAGTTTATATATATATATATAATTGCCTTTGCCTTTAATATAATACAAAAATGCTGGCAAAATATATTAACAACTTTTGACATGAACTAAGAATTATAAAGAAAAGATACAGAATATATTAATGGCTTTTTTAAAAGTCACTAATTTTCTTTCTTTAATCACAAGAAATGTCGGCTAAGGCAAAAAGTATTATGATTCATTATTTAAACATAAATACAAATACACATACATACATTTCTTTCTTTGATTTTTGAACCTGATGAAGCCTTGAATGGCAAAACACATAATCAAATTTGTTTTCTATGAAATGTTTTCCATTTGTCAAATTTCGTAAAAACTTTGTTGTGATTCTATATTCTATTTTATATATATATATATAAATTATTTTCAGATACAGGGTATCTGAAAAGAAACAAAGAAACTGGGGCATGTGTGTGTATATATATATATATATATATATATATATATATATATATAATCTTATAAAAATAAATCTATGCCTCAGTTTCTTTCCAATCTCATCTTTCCTAAAAGAATTACTACTTTCCCAAGCCAACATAGACAACCACAAATAATGTTGAAAATTAGAAGAAAATGCTTGTTTTTGTAGATCTTCAATCCATCCCATACAATAACAATTTGATCACAATTTAAACAATATTCATTTATTAAAAAAAAATATTTCTTGTATATTACTTGCTTACTTTGGTCTTACCAGACTTTGAATTATGGCACTCTGTGTCCTCCGTATATTTCGACTGACTTTTCAACTAACTGTTGAATATTCATGAACATTATCAAATTTAAAAGTCTTGATAAAACAATGACATTCTTGCTTTTCTATATAAACACATGAAACAAAATAAATCCTACATTTGCATTGATAAAGTCTCTCAGAGGACAAAATGTGTTGGTTAAAAATACTTTTTCCTCTTGTCTTTTTATTTATATATATATATATATATATATATATATATATATATATACTAGTAGGATGTAAAATATTTTCTAAACAATAGTGGAGATGATAAGAAAAAATGGAAAACTTTTATAGCCAATGTGTTTCACCTACATGTGCAGCATCTAGTAACACATCTTCAGATCAAAATGAAAGACAAAACAAAATTTATCTTAGCAGATCTGGCACCCAGAAAGTGCTTATTTTTCTTTGTTGTATTGAAGCCATTAAAGTTTTCAGATTTCAAATTAGCTCATTCTGAGTCAATCTGTTTTTTTTTTTCTCTATTAGCTCATATACTACATTGTGCTACTACTGTTTTTGCGATGATCATTGACATTATGTACAAGATTGGCATGAAGTTTATCATCAAGAATTGTGAGATCAGTGCATATTCAATCCATTTTCTTTGTAAATTCTTTTCTAATGCATTCAATCCTATATATATATATATATATATATATATAAGCAGCATATCTTCATTCTAATCTCTTTCATTGAATAATATAAACATATTGTGTTTGTCTATTTTGATATTGATCCTTTTCAGTTCTCTAATCAGTTTCTTGATGTTAAGATGAAACTCATCAAGGAAGGCACCATAGTTTTTTCTAACACAAGTACTTTTGATTATCTTAAGAGGTAAATTACAAAGACAAACTTATTGTAACTGCAATAAAATCTGCATTCTATTGTAATGGTGATTTTTAAAAGCACACATGAACATACTCTGTAATTATTTTCATATTTTAAATTTCTTTATCAATATAAGGGAACTGACCATTAGGAGAAATACAAAATGGCATTAAATGTTTCTTATATGCACTTCAATACATTTCTGATACACTTGTAATAAATTTTGCTGAGTGTAGTTTGGATGATATATATATATATATATATATATATACACACACACACAATATAAATGCTTATTTAATTGAAAGGTAATTCCAAGTAAATGTAGTTTGTCATAGACTTTGTTTAATACAGTCTTCATTATACTACAAAGCCCTATATAGTGTAAATGTTATGTTTTTTGTATCTTTATGTATTTCACTATAAAACTGTTAGATGTATGCTGTCATGTTTTTAATAAGATCCAAAACATGTAACATTTACACACACACACACACACACACACACACACACATATATATATATATATATAGCAAAAGTAATAACAACACAATGCAGTATATGAGCTAGTAGAGTAAAAAACAGATCTAAAATCAAACAGACACCAGTGGCTGTAATATATATATATATATATATATGGAAGAGGTTATAGTTGTTCCAATGAGAGAAAAGTGTATGTTTTAAAAAAGAAGATAAACTGCAAATGTCTTGGGTTGAAAAATGGATTTTTTATTTTAAAATATATATTATACTCTATTTTCCATAAATTATGGAAAATAGAGTATAATATATATTTTAAAATAAAAATCCATTTTTCAACCGAAGACATTTGCAGTTTATCTTCTTTTTAATATATATATAATAGTTAATTTTGAATAAATATTTACCCCTCCTGTTGTTGTGTTATTTCTTTTTTTCTTTTTCCTTTTTGTTTTTTTTCTCTTTCTTTTGGTTTGGTCACGTGGTCATGGTTTTGTGTTTGTAGGCTATGTATTCCATTCTTACATTACCTCTTTAGCCAGTATTCCCTGATGATCCACATAGGTGAAACCTTGGTAGGTTTATCTGGCTCACAATATGTTTATATTATTCAATGAAAGAGATTAGAATGAAGATATGCTGCTTATATATATATATATATATATATATATATATAGGATTGAATGTATTAGAAAAGAATTTATAATTTAATTAATTAATTTATATATATATATATATATATAAAGCAAACACTTTCTCGGTTCTGATAATCAGATCTGATCAGGTAATTTAATACATTGTCCTTCTTATAAAAAAAAATCCCAACAAATTTTATTTACACAGTTTTTTTTGTTTATATGTATAATTGTATGTATGGCTTTAAACATTCCCATAATTCACCTGCCTTCCATGTGGAATACTATAAATTTAAAAAATAATTCTTCAATCAGCTAATTACCCTATAAAACTGTAGAACATTCTGAGAGAAAAATTTGAGCAAGGCAGAAAGCTAAGTGTCAAATATATTTCATGGTTTATAAAATGTATCCATAAAATTATAAGTTCATAAAAAGAATCAAGAAAAATCTGCTGATAATAAAAGACGGAAATTAGTGAATTTGAAATTTGATGAATTTCTGATTATAATGAAAAGTCATTTTGCTGAAACTTTATCTTCACTTGTGTTTCTATTCATTTTTCAAAAGAAAATTGTAGTAATTCCTTCTTTCATTTAATAGATTCATTAAAATTGTTTTCCTATCAAACAACATTCACCCAGTGTATGATTGAAATAGGAAATAGTAAAATCCTAAAGTCAGTTAGTATTTTTTCATGAATTATTCAGAGCAACACAATTGTTTTTGTTGTTGAATCAGTTTTTTTTTGTTTGGAAATTTGATATTAAATTGTCATAAAATAATCTGCCATGGTTGAGGTTGTTTTATTTTATCTTTTTTAACAAGATGAAAATCTCACTGAAATTTCAACACAGACAAAAAAATGTCAACAGAAAACCTTGTAGAAATTTAAATATTCTCAGTGAGCAAAGAAAATGTTTCGAATTTCTTTGATGAGGAATTATCATTAATTTCATTATTTATATTTAGTCTGTTCTCACCTTTGCCTTTATTACCATAATGTTTTGCTATATTAATTGTGGGTTGAATCCCTGGTCCTGGTAGCTCTGACTCAGTGGAAGCAGGCTTAGCAAGAAGAGATATTCCAAGAACTGGAAGTTAGAATGTGAACAATCTCCCCACATGGAATAAATAATGGGTTCATTTGAAAATTCCCTAATATTCCAGATTAGCTGGAAAAGTTCAGAGGGTAAAATGTTATGGTAATAACAACAAAGATGTGGATGTTAGTCCAAATGAATATAAAATATCAAGAAATTTTCAGAAGCATTTCTCCAAAATTTGATCAAAGTCTTAAAACAAAATTTTCATCTTTTAAGTCATTTAAAAAGATAAAAATGTTTTTATAATTTCCTTTTTATAATGCTTTTTTTTTTTTTTGACCTAAGGTCTGAACACAGATTGGGCAAGCAAAAGAAGCAATCCAAAATGTAATGAAAGTGTTAAGAAATAAAAAAAATTCATTCTAGATAAAAAGAAAATGTGCTGGATTGCTATGTGATATACATCCTCTTATATGAAGAGAAAACTTAGAGGCAGCAGAAAATGCGTTTCTATAGAAGTATATGGAAAATACCATGGATGTGTTACTTGACTTTTGGCTACTGTAATGTTGTTATACTAAATGTGATTATGTTTTATTCGATTTTTAAACTGAAACAGCAACAAATTATGGCTGGAGGGCTTTTTACTTCATCATTAATGGAAGTGGACTCAGCCGGGTGATTTAGATCTGACATAACAGGTAAAGATATAGTGGAGCTGTGGTAATTATGGGATGTGAACAAAATTTAACACCATTATAATAAATTCTTTTCTCACACCTTTCACCTGTAAAACACTACTCCAATTTCTTGCTTCTTTGTCACCCATAATCTTCAAAAATGTAATCGCAACATCAATTGCCATTTTCTGCCTTTCTGAATCCTGTTTTTTATTGTCCTTTCTTCTCAATAAAGTCTTTTCATTCTCTTCCACTCTCAGTAATCCCTGGCATCTTAGTGGCTTTATTGCCTTGCTTGGAATGAAATGATTAAAAAGAATTTTTATGTTTTCCTTGAGTGAAAGTAGCAAAAGTATTTCCCAGTGATAAGCAAACTCGAGACAAACAGCAGCAAACTGTGGACACACACAAATGTTACAAAAATGAAACAACTGATCTTTTGACAAGAATAGTGACTAGTCAATGAAAGGTAATAATGTATCATGTTAATTGTCACATACTAATTAATGACTGTTGGTTCTTAGGGCTTCAGTCAATGCACTATACAACATATTTCTTTTATATGCCGTCTCCTTTCAGGACACATAGGTGATCTTGATCCTCCAAAATTATCTGTCCTTTGTAGCTTTTAGTAATGATTGTAAGTGTAAATGCACTTTTTGTTTCCATTTCCCCCTAAGACTTTGTTGTTGCTCACATGTTCTGTCTATACTATGCTCAGCATCTTTCTGTAGACCCATATTTCTCTTGCTTCAAGTCTCCTCTTCATCTATCAGGAGATTGTCCAGCATTCACTGTCATATTGGAGGACTGATACTACATAACAGTTTAGTACTCTCTTCTTTTTTTTCAAGCAAAATTTTCCTGTTTCTTAATACGTATCTATTCCAATGCATCTTTTGATTTCAATATTGTATTTTCCATTACTTTGCATCTTTGTGACCAGAGAACATTACCATTGGATTGGGAAAGACTGAGACAGTCTGACAGTCAAATTCTCGTGTGGAGGACACTACATCAGGCAATAGATGCTGCCTGTTGTGAAAGCAGATGGTGGCTCTGTAATGATATGGAATGTGTTCTGCTATAGTTTGCAAGGATCACTATTTCAAGTGGAGTCTGTCTTGACGTAGCAGATCATTTTCTCCATTACATGTTTGGCTTATTTCCCACTTTTCATGGTTTATTAGCAAGATAACGCAAACATCTCCATTGTGAGTGACATGCAAGTGCTCCCAGAAACAATTGGCTGACTTCCAGTCCTTTCAGTGACCCCTGCATTCACCAGACTTAAATGATACTGAGCATCTATGAGACACATTACAAATCTCACAAAATTACCAGCAGACATAGTCAACAAGAACAAATCAGTATAACTGGCATTTTCTAGGTGCAATACCCTTGTCATTCAGCTTCCATTATTCAGTGGATGTGCAGGTGATGTAACAGATATTGGCATGGGAAGGGAAATCAGTGTGCCGAGTTCAAATTCTGGGTGAGTCTGCTGCATTCACTTTCACACAAAATCCTTTGAAAAGAGTATAAATTCATATCTTCTGCCCCCTGATGAGCTAAAGAGCTGGGCAAATTGGGTTTGGCTAGTCTTAGTTTAAGAGAAGGAAAAATCTGAATTTTAAGACTTGGATGAATCAACAGGTAACCACTTGACTATCTTCCCAAAAAAAGTCACAGTGATTGAGAAATAATAAAGAAAAGGAATCTGTGTAGAGTTACGATTATCTGTGCCATGAAAGGACAAGACATTTAA